>WOUH02009121.1:0-17178 GCA_009936405.2 Stevia rebaudiana
GGGTTATAAATTTTTTTTAGAGAATTAGAGGTCTCCTAATAATCGGTTAGGGGTCTCAAAATTTTCATTTAGCGGTCCCACGGTATATAAAACGAAATATTTTTTTTTCCACTTCCGGCGAAAAATTGAGCCGTCTCCTGGGATACCCCTGGAGACAATGTAGAACCGCCACTGAAAAGAAGTTGGCTGATTTTTTTTACTTATCGCCAGAAACCGTCAAAATCAACCTGATGGATCTCAAACTGCCCAAACCGGCCACTTTACTTTGGTAGTTTGGTTTTCACGACTACCTTAACTTCAGCAGAGCTTAACAACACCCCCTCGCAATCTTGACCCAGAGCTTGGAAAATAGGTTTTTTTGAGTGAACAATTTTTGTATTTTGGGTTGAATTGGGAACACCATGACATATGATGAGTTGTTGGTCCCAATATATAAAAGGCCCGACCAACTCTTTAAGACATACTTAAGTTTTTTAAGATTTAACACACTCTAAACTGTTCGATTTTAGAAAATAATTGTTCGTCTGTTCTGTTAAATAAATATAGTAGTTTTTAATAATGTAAATTAACATTAGTTTATAAAAAATTCGAATGGCTCAATAAAATGTATTTGGTGATTACTTTTACACTTTTTGTTGTTTATGTTTTTTAATTTTCTTTTACTTTATTGTCTGATGCTTTAGGTACGTTTACTAAGGATGAGCTCGGTACCGTATCCCTACTGAACCCGAACCGGTACCGAAAGTACCGATACCGAATTATGTGAACAGTGGCTACCGAGTACCGTACCGAATTTAACGGTTCGGTACCGGTACAGTATGGGTACCGGTACTTGTTTTTCGGTACTTTACCCATTTGGTACCTGTTTAGATCCAAACGGGTATCGGTGTCTGTTCTTTTTGGTATTTTACCCATTTGGTACCTCTTTGATCCATAGAGGTATAAGTAGTCTTTTCAGTAGATTACCTATTTGATCCAAACGAGTATGGATGAAAACAAGTACTTTTATTGTGCCAACTAACCAAATAACAAAACATTAGATAAGATATCTATGAATAAGCAAATACGGTGAGCAAAAAATATGCCGTGGAGATAAACTTACTTTAGATGAAGCTGCGATTGATGATGATTCAATTCAAGGCTTGTGAATTCGTGACTAAAACAATTTAGGAATAAGCAAATTAACTTGGGTGATTGAATTAAGGAAGAAGCAATCTCTGAAGAAAATAAAATTATTAAGTATATTCAATGTGTTATGAGAATTAAAAAAAAAAATCATATTTTCGGTACTCGGTAGCCGTTCGGGAATTTTCGGTATTTACCCGGTACCGATACCTTATAGTACCTATACCGAAATTAAAGAAAACCAAGTACCGGTACCCGTACCCGATATCATCGATTGGTACTCGTTCGATACCGGTACGGGTACTCAGGTACCAAATACTCATCCCTATTGTTTACAAAGTCTTTGCTTTCAAGGAAGCCATCCAAGGGGGTATGTGTCTATTTTCCCGTTTAACTTTTGCTCTTTTTTAGCATTGAGTATATTTGTCTTGCTTTTTTAATGACTAAGAATTCTTTTTTTACCTTTCATGTGTATAGGTAATAGGATAAATTTGATGAGTCACACAAAGTGATGCTCTTTTCAAATGGAGATAAATGTTGGAATGTGCATAAAATAAACTTGACGGAATGTAACTTCATTATATTATATTATATTAATTTGGACATTTTTCCAGTCATGAAGCAAGTATAATGTGGATATCTATTTCATTTTGTTTTATATTTTTTAATTTATTTCTACTGTTTAGAACTGGATTTTTAAGTAAACGTCATCGTGAACTGGATTTTTAACTATAGTAATAGTATAGTTAGACAAGAAAAGTGTCTGCTCTAATTAAGGTTATTGCCTTTAGTTTAATTTGGTCTAACAAAAATCAATGTGAAATGAGAAGCGAATGAATAAGTGTAAATATTCATCCATTGTAGGTTACATAAAATTAGCAAAAAGACGAGCTGGTTTGAGTAAATGAGCCAAATTTGATGAAAGGGACGGACTTCAATTCTTGGTGTTAATGTTATTGGCTTCATCTGGTGTTCACACATAATAAGTTTATAAAATTCGTAGTTACCATACTAGAATGAGTTTAGATTGAATTTTGTTCGGTGATCTTCCTATTTAGTCATCTTTTGTGCATATTAAATTGTAGTTGAAGCTTCAATCTGTGTTGATATCCTCTCATAATCTAAATTGTTGGTTCTTGATTTTGCAGAAAGAGAGTATTCAAGTAAAAAGTAAGCATGTTTTTTTTCTTGACAGGAACAAAGATTTTAATTAAGAAAAGGTAGTAGTATCCACATGTTCTTGAGTATTTTAGTATGCTTTTATTCAACTTCTTATAACCGTTTAAGTTGACGAATTTGATTGTTTATAATCAATTGGTCAAAATTTGAAATGCACAAACCTGTAGTAGTTAGTTCATTAACAATATTGATGATGACAATAACATTCTCCATGAGGTTTTTCAAGTTTTTTACTTCTCCTTTATGATCATGAGTTCAAAGTATTTAATTTTTTTGATGTATTTTATTTTAGAATGTCATTTAGTACCTTTGTACAAGTTATGTTACATATATAATGAGTGATTGACTTTTGCTTCTTTTATAATTACGTAACTTTTTTCAATACAACCGTACGTCACACGGGTTATAACCTAGTAATCTAATATACAGCTATTGTTTGTTTAGGAGGAGCTTGCTATACTTAAATGCCAATAAATATTCAGATCTCTAACATTTTATTCAAATGATAAAAAACATCGCAACTGTTATACAATTGGTTTTATCTTGTTTACATCGTAACTTTAAATTTATACGTTTGTGCTTTGCACATTAGTGTCACCGCCTCAACCGTTTTAGCGTACGTTTCCTACCACAAGCCTACCGGCATAGATTTTCTTAACAACCTAATAGTTTTCAAAATATGTTAATGAGACACACACCCACCTAAGAGCATCTTACTTGATTAAACTTATTATACCACAACGTATGATACATAATGGTTTTTCTATATACGTTTCAAATTCCATAATCAAATAACACAACACACAGGTTTAAATTCTTACCGTCCAGCCGCAACGCGCGGATAACTTTACTACTTTTGTATAAATCCTCATATTTAATAATGCCCTTGTCTACTTCTTTCCTTCCAAAAAAAATATTCATTTCTCTTATTTATTAATCTAAAAAAAGAACATATACGTATAAAATAAGTTATAAAAAATTTCAGTTTGAATAACTCTTAATCTCCTTCTACCAAACAACTATACATAGACATCATATGCTTTGAATCCTTGCTCGTCGATACAAAAATGAGCAAATTACACCACACCTCTGTCATGTCTTTTTAATATACAAAAGTGAGTTGAGACGAAAATACTTCTAACTTAACGAATGAAGCTAACAAAATGAATGAAAATATTAAGTTTTGTAAACCTTAAAAGTTCATGTGAAAAAAGAAACTTTTTAAATGAAATTATTAAAAGTGACATAAATATTCAGAATAAAACAAGTTATTCAAAATTTTGGCTTATAGAGTTGATTATACTTCATCACTCAACTATATTACTTGCATATACCATCAATCACGTGCACTTTTTTTAAACATGAGAGAATCGCACGTGTTAGTGATGACCTGTCGTTATATCGTATCCACAAAGAACATGTGATCAGTCTTGTAAAATTTAGTTTATTAAATATGCTAAACTAAGTAAATTAAAAACTAAAATTTTCAAATAAAAGTGAGATTGAGATTTGATTTTAAATAATAACTCGAAAATAGTGATGACTCCGGGTTTCAAGTTCAAGAGATCCGCAAAAGGTTCAGTTTTTATGAAAATCACATATACATGATTTTTAAATAGCATTTGATAAAAGCGACCAAACCACATCAACAAATCATTAACGATGCAAAAACCGAAAACTAATGAGATGCAATAACAAAAGCAAACGTTTTAAATCAACCAAATCTTGTAATTGAATCCATATGGCTTAACATGCCAACCAAAAACTCAATACAATTAAATGTAAACTAACCCTAAAGTTTCACCACAATAAACCTGTTACCCGGAGATGATCACTTAAGATTTAGCCTTGCATCACTTCCTTTGTTCTTCCTCGTCGACCAAAGCTTCCAACTGCAGGAGGCTGCCGCCTCATTAAAAGTGCCCTCCAACAATTCTCCAAAAAATGCCGTCAATTTCCCAATTCATGCTTACGGTTTCATCCTTCTCCATACCCTCATGAAATGGCCCACCAATAATAATATAATTCAGCCCATTTTAAACACAAACTTTATATAATACTAGGTCCACTATCATCTCACAAGATTCACTTAAGCCCATGAACTTTTATTTCTTGATTTTGTTTCCAACCGTTGGGCCCTCTAATAAGCAAATTCAGCCAACTAACATCAATTATTTCTTTGATCTCCTGTCAAAATGTGAACATGGAATTATAAATCAAACAACAATTCAATCGTGTAAATTCAATTTACTTTATTATGATTATAATTTATTCGTTTTGTTTATGCTAACTCATTTACGCACAACTCTATAAAAATATAAAAAGCAATTAAGACTAATATAGTTATTAACATATTGGTGCAATTTTAATATAATTAGTATCTTATAACGTGTACCTTAAAAGCACCGATCAGTAGGCGGCTGGTGGTGGCCGGAGGTATTTGGTAGTAGCCGGATGTGTAGAAGTGTAGGTGGTGGCTGGAGATGTAAATTGTCTTTCATCTTATATAGTTGTTAAATATTTAATTTTTTTATCTTCCTAACTAAATTTTTTCTTTCCTTGAAATATTAATGAGTGAAATTAAAAAAGAAGGCATTGGGAATAACAATAAAAAGTTTAACTTAGTCTTTTTAGCAACTCTCATTTAAAGCACTAAAACAAAGCTAAGAGATTGTGTTTGGACCGGATATTGATATTCTCAATCTGTAACCGAGTTGTAAAATCGTGACACATAGCCAACCTAATACTATTCATGTATTTGTCTTGTAACTATTTATCGGTGTATCTAGCGTTGCAGAAGTATCAAGTATACATGCTAATTTGTTAGAAATACCCCATGGGATTTTCAAATACATTTTCTTGCCGGTCTAATTTATATATCATTTTTATGTATATAACAAGTACAACAAAATATAACATCGTAAAATGCATAAATGCTAGCAATCATCATCAAAATATTTAACAAGCGTTCTTACCCACACTTTGTAGTGGAGACGCAGTGCATTGTAGGGTAATAGATGGTTGATTGGTTGCATTTGAATAATCGATTGACTGCATTTCAATGATTGGTTGGACAATTGAATCGAATAGGATTTTTATAAAACGGATGTATTAGTTGATAAAGATTTATGCCTACACGTCATTATTATTTCTATGTTTCTCATATTGTATTTAGCTACTTGTTGTAGGTCCAATGTGTAAATTTATTTTCTATTTATTGTACTTGTATGTATAATGAGATTAATCAATTGAGAATCAAAGCCTTTATGGTATCAGAGCCTCTTGATCGACCCAACCCTTCTCTTCCCCTCCCTATCGATCTCTTTCTCTACTTTTACCCCTTTTCCTTTCTTCCTCTACCACAGCCAACCACCATGTCTTCTTCCACCGATCATTCATCAATTCCTCTCAATACCCTCATGCATGTCATCCCCTTCAAACTTGATTCCACTAATTACTTGGTGTGGAAAAACCAGATGATACCTATCCTCACGTATCAGAACTTAATCTCTCATGTAGATGGTTCTACAACTGCTCCTCCCTCAACGATCACCACCAATGATAAGACGGTCGAGAATCCCGTGTTTACCGCTTGTCCGCTGTTGAACATCGCACCGTTATTCTCCTCCAAGCCTCTCTCTCCGCCGAGGCTGTCACAATCATCATCGGTCTGCGCTCTGCTAGACTTATCTGGACAGCGTTAGAGGCTGCCTATGGCAATTCCTCTATTGAGCGTGTCTACAACCTGCGTGATCAGTTGCGTCTCACACGAAAAGGTGATCTGTCGGTAGCGGAATTTAGTCGTCAATTCAAATCCTTGTGCGACCAGCTTGCTGCCACCGGTTACCTCTTACAATAATTACCGCTACTATGTGTCATTCATTGACGACCACTCACAATTTTGTTGGATATATCCCTTACGTATCAAAACAGATATTTACCAAGTTTTACCCGCTTTTATTAATCTAGTGCAAAATCAATTATCTCGTAAAATAAAAATATTTCAAAGTGACGGTGGCACCGAATTTGTAAATCAAACTATTCGTACTTTATTCATAAATCTCGGTATACTTCATAGATAATCTTGTCCATACACACCGCAACAGAATGGGAGAGTCGAAAGAAAACCTCAGCACATAGTTGAAACCGGGTTAGCAATGTTATTCAATGCCAAACTTCCGCAAACATTTTGGGTTGATGCTTTCTCTTCCGTGATCTATGTAATCAATCCACTTCCTAGTCCTATTCTTGATTACAAGTCTCCCTTTGAACTTCTTTATTCACATACCCCAAACTTTGCCATTTTTCGGGCTTTTGGCTGTCGGGTTTATCCTTGCCTTCGCGACTATACGCCTCATAAACTAGCCCCAAGACGTCTACCTTGCATCTTCATTGGATATAGTCCCATATATAAAGGGTATCGATGTCTTGATCCATGCACTTCTCGTGTATACAACACTTGGCATGCCCGCTTTGATGAATCCACCTTTTCGTTCACTTCTACGCATAATCAAAAACCCATCTCAAGTCTTGAAATTACCTCATTCCTTGATAGCTCCCTCCCTACAAATAATGTCCCTACTTTTGAATCCACTCCTACTCCTCCCATTCCTCCCATGCCCACATCTGACCCCACTACTCCATGCCATCTTTGTGTTGACGACAATGCTTCACAATCCCTTAGTACAACCCCTAACTCACCTTGTTCCCAAACTGATTCACCCACCCCCTCTAATGAACCGACCATATCTCCTACTCATCACAGTCCAATTCCCCCTCCTTCCTTCATGGACATCTTATTGAATGCGTCTATACCCCCTGGTTCCATGACCCTCGATTTCCCGATCATGTATGTAAACTTCAGAAAGCTATCTACGGCCTCCAACAAGCTCCTCGTGCGTGGTTTCACCGCCTAAGTCAATTCTTGCTTGTAACAGGTTTCTCACGTAGCAGGGCTGATCCATCTCTCTTTATATTCAAAAGTGGCAACGTCCTTATGTACCTCTTAGTCTATGTCGATGATTTAATTCTCACCGGAAACCATGAACCCACTATTTAATCGTTTATCACCAAACTTAACACAGAATTTGCTATCAAAGATCTTGGAAAACTTGGCTACCTCCTCGGTTTCGAAGTTACCCACACCGATGATGGTTTATTTTTAAATCAATCCAAATATGCTCGCGAAATCCTCCTTCGAGCTAAAATGTTGGATGCCAAACCCGTTTCCACACCCCTTTCTCCACACATCTCCTTCACCAAAGATGGTGAACCGTATTCAGATCCTACTCATTACCGCTCTATTGTCGGAGCCCTACAATACCTCACCATCACCCGTCCTGACATTTCTTACGCTGTCAATCAAGTAAGCCAATTCCTCCAAAACCCCACCATCACCCATTACCAAGAGGTCAAACGGATTCTTCGCTATATCAATGATACCATGTCTTTTGGTCTCACCTTCTCCAAACCATCTCACACATCTCTGGTTGGTTATTCTAATGCCGACTGGGCTCATTGTCTTGAAACCCGTCGTTCTACCCATGGCTACTCTATTTTTCTTGGTGGAAATCTAGTCTCTTGGAGTGCCAAGAAACAACCTACCGTCTCTCGCTCCAGCTGTGAGTCTGAATATCGGGCTATGGCTAACACTGCTGCTGAAATCATCTGAATTCCTCATCTCCTTAAAGAACTCTACACTGTTCCCTCATCCAGACCCACAATCCTATGTGATAACAACAGTGCTATCTTTCTCACTCAAAATCCCTTTTCTCACAAACGGGTTAAACATTTGGAACTGGATTACCACTTCATTCTCGAGCTCGTCGCGATCTCGCTGCTGCTGGAAAGCTTCACACGCGCTTCATTCACATCTTCACTAAGAGTTTACCCAGACCGCAATTTGAACATTTTCGGAAATTGCTTCGTGTTGGTCCACCACCGTCACGCTTGCGGGGGGATATTAGTTGATAAAGATTTATGCCTACACGTCATTATTATTTCTATGTTTCTCATATTGTATTTAGCTACTTGTTGTAGGTCCAATGTGTAAATTTATTTTCTATTTATTGTACCTGTATGTATAATGAGATTAATCAATTGAGAATCAAAGCCTTTAGGATGACATAACAGTTTTTTTAAAACCTAAAACATCTTGTATATTTTTTTGTCAACCTTTAGTAAAAGAAAGATATTCAAGAAGTAATGTAAAAATATAATTTTTTCATGTGATTGTAATCAGTCAAATAGATACATTTTTGGAAAAGAATATCCGGTTATATTCTAAAGTGCAAATTTAATTTCATCAATATTGTTGTGTGGAAGGTTTTTTTTACAACAAAATTTTATTAAACGGGTTACCAAGAAGTAAAACTCAGAGAGAGCTTACGGTCAACAAGAAAAAAACACCCACAATATATGAAAACAGACATATCTAAATTACCCAAAATTAAAGGAACAACAATTCGACCTATCGATGCTAACACCTTTATACTCTTCAGCCATGTAATGCTATTGTTTGAATGACATTCATTATCATTTCTTTTGTTACACGTCGTTGATTGAGACGTACCTTATTTCTGGATTTCCATATGCACCAACACATAGTCAGTGTAATCGCATGAAATAGTCACATAGGCTGCATTTGTTCCAGACAATCTACACATTACAAATTTGGAGTGTGGAATTGCTGATATCCGGTTCATCTAAGCATGCCGATTTAAAATTGTTGACCTTTTTTGGAACACGAATGTTCCATGGAAACTTGTAGGTCGAGGGATATTAACTCCCCGGCCTTTATACAAATGATCCTTAACATTTTTCACTGAGAAGGAGATACTTTGACCGTCTTCCCATTGCCATTTATCTTCTACCAAAGTTAAAGAGACACTTCAATTTAATGCATTCAGTTGCCTGAATTTGTCCTTTTCAATATTGGATCCAAATTCGTTTTTCTGTTGTCGTTCCATGATATTATTCAATTACTTTTTCTACCTCTATCCATGATTAGACACCCTTTTAATCATTTTTTATAAATCAAGCATGTAATGACATTCCATCTTGTGGATGTTTTTCCAGACCCTAGGAGTGGACAGTCTGACTGGATTGAACACCACGAATGGGAAATAAGATGTAGTGCCCAGATTGCATTTCGCAACAGTCTTCTGTGTTCATATTTGAATCTCTACCACCTCGGCGATAATATCATACTGTTTTCAATTGGTGACAATAGTATATGAAACCCAATGTTTTTATGTGTTGTCAGCCAAGCCCCAATAAGAATACCCATCGAATTTTATCCAGATGTTACTTTACATAACTTGGAGCTTGCAAAGTGAAAAGTAGTAAATGGGTAGTGAATGTAGGACCACGTTGGTTAGGGTATCTTGTCCCGCCATCGATACTGTTTTTGATTTCCACTGGCTAAGTCTTACTTCATAACTGGCTTCCAATTTCTCGCAAAGTTCATATAAGCACGGACCTGGAGTCCGAGGTATGAGAATGGAAATGACCAACACCACAATATAAGATGGAAGCAAAGGATTGGATGGCTACATCGGGCCTAGTGGCTTGTATGGAAAGAAGCCTTCCAACTTGCATTCGGTATTGATTAGGATGAACTCATGGTTCTTCATCACAAGTTCTAAACTTTAGGGTTTGTTCCATGCGGAACGAGCTTGGGGGACACTAGAATATCTAAAGTGTATTTGTGTTGTCTTAGGACCATCCCATATTTAGTCCTAGCAACTTCAATGCCAAGAAAGTCCTTTAGAAGACCAAGATCTATAATGCTAAACTTTTTGTCGACAAAAAATTTGGTGCCTTGTTTTTTGCTTAGGTCATTCCCAACAAGAATAACATCATCAGCATAAATCAATGCAACAATAAGAATTTCTTTGTCTTTGAACACGAAAACTAAATGATCAGCAACAGTTTCTTTGTAGTGGATTTCAAGCACATATTGCGTTAACTTTTGGTACCAATTCCTTAAGGCTTGTTTGAGCCCATATACTGATTTTTTAGTTTATACTTTGTAGAGATAGTTTTCATTTGGTTTTCCATGTCCCTGAGAAATCTTCATATAAACCTCCTCATTTAAATCTCTATGCAAGAAAGGAATGCTTACATCCAACTGATGAATATGCCATCCTCATTTGACAACCACTGTTAAGAGAGTTTGAACAGTTACTAATTTTTCCTGAGGGGCAAAAGTTTAATGGAAATCGACCTCTTCCATTTCTGTGAAACCTTTTGCTACATGTCTAGCCTTTTATCTCTCTACATCCTCATTAGGTCTGTACTTTGTTTGGTACACCCTTTTTGAGTCAACAACCTTTTTTTCCTTTTTGGTAGTTGTTCAAAGGTCCAAGTTCCATGTTCTTCCAGAGCTTAGATCTCATTTTTCATAGCCTCTATCCACCTTTTATCTTGTATGGTGTGCTGAAAGTCTTTTGGTTCATTGCATGAAGTAATAGCCTCCAAAAAAGCTTTGTGTGAGTTAAAAGTTTATTATATAAAATAAAATGTGCAAAATGATGCATTGTCGAGGATTCTTGATTAGTAGTGGGCTATAGATTGGGGAAGATTGACAACATAGTCTTCGAGTCGTTTGTGTGACATTTCGTCTAATTTCAAGGTATATTTTAATAAGAATATTATTTTAATATTTCATACAAACAAAATGATGTGTATATCTATACTACTTTAATATAGAGATTGGAGAGAGAAAACCATGGGTTTTAAGAGATTAAGAGATGTACATCAAATAAGGCAAGATGTACAAGACTTTAATGCATGTTTTAGAGTTTTAAGAGTTATACGTGCTAGCCGACTGGTAGTTGCAATGATATTTTAAAAGTCAATATATAGCTCTAAACATTTGTAATAATTTACAACACATGTTACGTGCCTATGGCTGCCTTTGGACTAAATTATTTCTGTTGGACCATTTTACCCCTTTTATACAAGTTCGAAATAGAGTATACATTTAAAAATACAGCCTAAAATACACTCTAATGCAAGCCGTTAAGTATTTTGATACAAGCTGTCTAGAATACAGTCTAAAAAGAAGTTACGGCAACCAAATGGACCAATTGCCCTGATGAGTACTAAATCATTGAGTACTATGACTGCATCACCACTACAGTCTCTACTATGGCTGCATTTGAACTATTTTATTCCTTTTATCTGCAACATTTACTTGTGGTAAAGTGTAAACGCAAGTTCAGTTAGAAATGAGTTTGGGATAAATGAGACTTGGGCTTAAGAAATTTAATTTAAACAATTAAATCTGTTTAAATAGTTAGAAGTCAATAAGTTAATTGAGTTAAACCAGTTTTATCCTAAAGTTCTACTATAAGATTCAGTTCTTATATAAAATGTTCCATATTGTGCAATGAATTTTATTTGTAACGATGATAGATTGCAATGGATTGAAGACTGTTAGTCCCGTATCCGAATCTAACAGCGTGATATCAATGGCGAATCAGTTTGTTTACGCGGAAAATAAACAAACATGCAATAATAATAACAAGAACACGAACAAAGATGAATAAAGACAATGTATTCCCTAATCGCACTCAACCTCAAAGGATTGACTGGTACGATTGGTGTTCTTGAAATCAAGGAAAAACTCAAACTTGCGTCTGCTACAGTAATCGTGAATTATGAACAGTTAAAAGTAATTAACAAGATAATTGGTTTATATACTACCAATTATTTACAAAGGCCCACTAATTAACTAAACAAAACAAACATGCGGCGGCCCAAACAGTAACACCGAGATCATCCAGCCGAGAGCTTTTCCCCCATCGAGAGCTTCATATCGTGACCCCATCGAGAGCTTTGTAGGAATTCCAGCCGAGACCCCTTTGAACCATCGAGACCCTCATCGAGAGGGTTGATTCCATCGAGATCTTTGGGATGCACAACCATATATAAATGTTACCCAACAATGAAATTAACCAAGGTTTTGTCAGATTTATCCACTGTAACTTTAAAGATTGAAAGCTTTGAAACTTCTTTAAAACATTTGACAGATTTGTTAAACAGTCAAATTCAAGGAAAATCAAAAGTCGGTTTGGGTTTTCATGAGGGTCCACCTCCATATAATGAAAACTACACCCCCATGCCTGAATCAATGACAACCACATCAATAGAATCTCAGAAACCTGTTGACTCACAAAATCAGACAAGTACAAAAGTAATTGATTCAAATCAATTATCTTTCAAGCATTTTGTACTTGCTGATAAACCCACACCTGATGAAACAAAATCATCAAAAATTGATAACATTGAATCTGAAAAAGATGTGAAAATTGAAAAGCTATCAAATTTGAAAGAATCAAACAAAGTCTCTAATTCATCAAAGAATTCAGAGAAATCAAATAATTCACACACCTCAAATTCTGATTCATTCATAAAGTGCACAATTTGCAAAAGCATGTTTCACTCAAGAAAAGAATGCTTTTATAAATGAAAGAATCATTTTCTTAAAATGGTTAAATTTGTGGAGAAAAAGAAAAAGTTACAAGGCAAAAACTACACACCAATTGCTACACATACTTCAAAACACTGTTCTATCTGTAGAACAAACAATCATGACATTGTTGATTGTTACTTTTATCAACCTAGTTTGGAGTATGGGCAGAAAAATCAAAATGTGGCTTATTCTTACGCTGATAGTAAAATTGCCAGAACAAAGGGCAAATCTGGAAACAATGCTTATCATTCTAGAAACTCAAAGGATTCTAGATTCAGAAAACATCAATCTGAAAAGAGAATGCTTGAAGATTACTATCAACCACAAATAAATAACCATTAGCAACCAAAAACAAACAATCAAAAAACAGTTATCAGCAATGGCAAAGTATGTATGGTGGATATGAACATCCCACACATAACTTTGGTACTCATGAATACTACAATGATGATAGTTATGGATTCAATTTCTCATCTACTAAAAACAGAAAACAAAATTTTCATAAACAAAAAGGAACAACTGTCTTTTATGAAAATTCAAATTATGAATCTGATCCTAACTGTCATTATGCTGATAAATCAATCCTCAAAAAACCTCCAAATGAATCAAAAGGGTATGATTCTTCTTCTTCTCTCAAAAATGATAAAAGAATGAAAAATCCAAAGAAAGTATCCTTTGACATAAAGTCAACACAGAAATGGAAACCAAAATCTGTTTCTGGAAATCAAAAACAAACTGAAAGATCTGACATGCCAGATTTTTCAAAAATGCAAAAAGTTACTTTTCAAACTTTTGAAAATGGGAAACCCAAGACCTGGGAGGCTTGGGTTCCTTTGTCTAATTAGTTTTCCATTGATTGCAAGGGCATCCAAGGAGACCTGAAAACATTTGGTATGTTGACAGTGGATGTTCCAGGCACATGACGGGTAATGCCAACCTGCTTCATGACTTTCAAAGTATCAATGGCATTTCTGTTGCTTTTGGAGGAGATCAAAAGGGAAAGATTACTGGTACTGGTGTAGTGAAATGCAGAAACCTCAGTTTTGACAATGTGAGCTAGGTGCAACAGCTTCAATACAATATGTTGAGTGTCTCTCAAATCTGTGATAAAGACTACTCAACCTTCTTTACAAAACAAGAATGTGTGATAATCAAACCTGGTTTCAAGATTCCTGATGAATGGGTGGTTATGAGAACTCCAAGAAGAAATCATGTCCACACTCTCAATATGGATTCACCATCAATTACTTCTCAAGAGACATGTTTGCTCTCAAAAGCTTCTAATGATTAATCAACCCTTTGGCACAGAAGACTTGGTCATGCAAATTTCAAATACATGAACAAATTAGTAACTGGTGATCATGTGATAGGTTTACCAAAGAAAGAATTTTTCTTCCTAGATCATTGTACAGCATGTTTAAAGGGTAAACAGAGAAGAAGCTCCCACAAGTCAACTACAGCAAGTGTAATTAACTCCACATTGCAATTAATACACATGGATTTGTTTGGCCCTGTAAATGTGTTGAGTTTGGGAAAGAAGCATTATTGTCTTGTATTGGTGGATGATTTTTCAAGATATACTTGGGTGTTCTTTTTACACATGAAAAGTGAAACTGCAGATGTGATTATTCAGTTGGTGAAAAGAATTGAAAATCAAATGGGAAAAATAGTGAAAGGTTTCAGGAGTGACAATGGTTCTGAGTTCAAAAAATGAAACAATAAATAATTTTTGTCATGAAAAAGGAATAACCAGACAGTTCAGTGCAGCATGAACCCCACAACAAGATGGTATTGCTGAAAGGAAAAACAAATCACTAATTGAAGCTGCTAGATCAATGTTAGCTGATTCAAATCTTCCTTTATCATTTTGGGCAGAAGCTGTAAATACTGACTGTTATGTTCAAAACAGAACATTCATTGTCAAAGAACATGATAAAACTCCATATGAAATCATGTTTTCAAGAAACCTCAAATCAGATTTCTCAAAGCTTTTGGATGTCCAGTCTCAATTTTAAATACATCTGATAAATTATCAAAATTTGATTCCAAATCTGATGAAGGACATTTTGTTGGATATTCAAGTGTGTCAAAAGCCAATAGAGTCTTTAACAAAAATGCATACACTTTTCAAGAAACTGCTGATGTAGTATTCTTTGAACATAATTTCAAAACAAAGTGTATTGGACCCGATTGGCTATTTGATATTGACACTTTCATGAAAAGCTTTGATATATTCCCATCTGATGATGCACGCTCAAGTGGAACAAAAGATGATGATCCTGAGTTCACAAGTTATGGGGGAGGATGGATAAAACCACACTTTTCTATCAATCATCCCATTAATGCTGATACTCAAAATCCACTGCTGACATCTGATTCATCAGTTGCTACAACTTCAACACATCAGCATTCATCAGATACAGATGCTGATGCACAAAATTCTTCACCACTGATAAGTAACTCATCAGCAGTGCAAACAAATACCAATCAGCATTCATCGAATACAGACTCCTCTGCTGAAAATTCTGATATTAAACTCAATGATACTAACTTAGATATCTGCAATCTTGTTCCAACAAGTTCAACATACAGAACAGTTGAAAGAAATCATCATATGTCAAACATAATTGGATATTTAACCACAAGAACAACAAGAAGTCCGCATGAAAATGCAAATGTATGTTTGTTTTCATGCTTCCTTTCTCAAGCTGAACCCAAAAACATTAAAGAAGCTTTAAACGATCACAGTTGGGTAGAAGTAATGCAGGAAGAATTGCAACAATTCAGAAAACAAGAAGTTTGGACTCTTGTTGACTTGCCAGAAAATCAAGTACCCATTGGGACAAAGTGGGTATTCGGGAACAAAAAGGATGACAGAGGAATTGTAATCAAGAACAAAGCAAAGCTTGTAGCAGAAGGATACACACAAGAAGAAGACATTGATTATGAAGAAGTATTTGCACCAGTTGCAAGAATTGAAGCTTTCAGAATTTTTCTAGCTTATGCATATGCCTTCAAGTTTACTGTTTATCAATTAAAGGTCAAATCTGCATTCCTTTATGGAAAACTTCAAGAAGAGGTCTATGTGGCACAGCCTCTAGGTTTTGAAAATCCAGATCATCCATACAGAGTGTTTAAATTGGACAAAGCTTTATGTTGATTGCATCAAGCTCCTAGAGCATGGTATGAAACCTTGTCCTCCTGTCTCATTGAAAATCAGTTCAAAAGAGGACAAATAGACCAAACTATATTCTTGAAACATGTAAATAGTGAACTGCTGGTGGTTCAAGTCTATGTGGATGATATACTCTTTGGCTCAACAAACAAGACACTATGTGAGGAATTTGAAACCTTGATGAAAAAGAAATCTCAAATGAGTACCATGGGTGAACTCACTTTCTTTCTTGGCCTTCAAGTCAAACAATTTCTTGATGGAATTTTCATCAATCAAACAAACTACGTAAAAGATATTCTTAAGAAGTTTGACCTCACTGATTCAAAACCAACATCTACTCCTGTAGATCCAAGAGACAAGCTTCAACCTTATCCAATAGGGAAACCAGTCAATCAGACGTACTATAGATCAATGATTGGTTCTCTCATGTATCTCACTGCAAGTAGGCCTGATATTATGTATAGTGTGTGTGTTTGTGCAAGATACCAAGCTGATCCCAAGGAATCCCATTAAATTGCTGTCAAAAGAATTTTTAAATATTTGGAAGGAAAACCTGAACCTGGATTAATGTATCCAAATGATGAGGATTTTTATTTAACTGCCTACACTGAGAGTGATTTTGGGGTAAATAACTTGTAACACCCGGTTTTCAGATAGGCTATGATATATTTGATTTCCATGTGCTGGTACTATACAATAGTATGAAATAAATTCCTTGGTTATATTCTAAATTGAATTTAGAGTCTTTTGAGGGAAAGTGAAATTTTGATTTGAGCGACGGTTTGAAAGTTACACGATAAGCGATAAACATTCAATAGGTTCTAAACCTCAACACCTCCTTAGGAGGTGAAACCAATGGGGTTAGATGCGGAATTAAAAATCGTGAACGTAGGCAAAAACCGCACGCGAAACGGACTCCGAACGAAGCCAGAAACGCTGAAACAGTTAACCGAAAGCACTGACCGGGCCACGAAACGACGCACCGAGACACGTGGCACCTCAGGAACCACCCCGGGACACTTGGAAACTTCAGGAGAATGCTGGCATTGTTACTGACACATGGCGACACGTGGCGATAGCAGGGGTGTTAGTCCCGTATCCGATTCTAACAGCGTGATATCAAATAACTAATTCGTTTGTGTGGAATACAAACGAACACAATAAGATCAAACACGAACAAGATGAAGAATGATTAACTAATATTGCACTCGATCTCAAA
>WOUH02009169.1:0-17162 GCA_009936405.2 Stevia rebaudiana
GTTTCTCAAAAACATCGTACACTGGACCCCAATTTACCACCCGATTCATATTGGCCCCAACCCTTAAACCCAGATACGTAGAGGGCATGGACTCCGACTTGCATCCCACTACATCAGAAATAGTACCAATTTCTCCGGCGGGAGCCCCAATGCCAAAAATACTCGATTTCCTGATGTTAATTTTAAGACCCGAACAAATGTGGAAGCATCTCAAAATTCTGACCACATTTAGAATATTCTCTCTGGACCACTCTCCGAGGATCAACGCATCATCGGCATAGAAAAGATGAGATAAAAGAAGGCCATCGCTGGGTAACTGAATGCCTTTCAAAATGCTATCCGAACATGCCTTCTCGAACATGCGAGACAGGGCCTCCATGGCAATCACGAAAAGAAAGGGAGAGATGGGATCCCCTTGACGCATCCCTTTCTGACACGCAAACTCAAACGTTGGAGACCCGTTCACCAACACCGCCGCCCTAACCGAAGATAAAATACCCCAGATCCATTTGCACCACTTCTCCGGAAATCCCATTTGATCGAGCACGTCGACCACAAAATAAATGCATAAACTAATAACATATACAGAAGATAAATCATAAATTCAAATTCGAATGGTCGTTTGATTTCAACACTACAATTTAGAATTTTAATCTACTTACAAAACAATACTATATTTAATAAGGTTAGAGTTTTGTTTATTAAGAATAATATTTATTTTCACAATCTAATAAAAAATTAACACCATATAACATTAAAAGATAATTACTAACAATTTAAAAATTCAAAAATATTTAGATTGAACGTTTATAAATATTAATTTATCATTTTCTTTATTATACGTTAATCATATCTATAATTAATAAATTATGTGAACTTTTTTATAGATAATCATTGTTTATTTTGTTTACGGTATAATTTCATTTTATGTGACACATGCTTAATTTTATATTTTGCATTTTATTTAAAAATATGTAGTCATATTCATATCAAAATCTTTTTCGACTTGAGATTTTATTTTAATTTTTGTTCATGTAATACAACAAAATCACATGTTTTCCTCATGAACAGTTTAACCTACCACTTTTCTGAGTAAAAGTTGAGAGGAAGTTAAGTTTAAACGTTAGATAAAAATGATTAACGTATAAATAAAACTTTCAAAGTTATCTACTATGAAGTTTTTAAAAATATGTAAATTAATTTATAATAAAGCTTTCAATGCTGAACCGCTCTTCGATAGTTAGATAATCTCTTCTACCATTAGAAATCTAACTTTATTTCATGATGTACAAACTTTGTAGTTGTCTATTTTACATGAATCCATTCGTGTAACACACGGGTTATAAGATAGTATTTAATAAGAGAGTGATGCGAAAACAAAACTGAGGAGACAAGATAAAGTAACCATTATTATACCAAACATTTATTAATTGTGGTTGATATAGACATAGATTTATACACTTGTAAAGAAAGATTAGAGATGCATTGAACGATTGTCAGGGATTAATTAAAAAATCATTTAAATTTGGAGAAAGTGGATGTTAAAGTTTTGCAACGGGAGAAAATACCTTCAAATTGCATTTTGATTATATTTGATATCCGTCGTTACCACCACGACACCACCTGCTCCCGTAAAGTTGTTCAATTAGTTTTGATCTTTTTGCCGAACCACCAAAAAAGTGGTTGCATTTCTTTTGTTTTCCATGTGTTTTTTTATTTAAAAGTAAGTTCATGAGTAATCTTGCAACAATCATCTACTTTTGATTAAAAAAGGAAACCCTTAAAGGGAAACAATTTTTCAAAGTACGATTTGCAACGGTATATTTGAAATTAGAAGAATAACATTAAAGTAAATTATCGTTTGAGTCTATGGTTTCATTATGTTATTCATTTGAGTTTAAAGTTTTCATTTTAATTCATTTTAGGTTTGGGGTTTGCATTTTGTATTTGAGTACAAATGATTAACGGAGTTAGATTTTTCCATTAAATTTTACTAAAATTACTACAATGCTCCTAGGCACTCAAATGAATATTTTAATATAACATCGTAATGTAATTTAAAAACTCAACGACTGAATATGTAATTTACTCAAATCCATTCTCTTTCTCTCCCACCCACCCCGATCGACAGCCAAAACATCATCAGCGGCAGCAGCTGGCAACCACATCACCACCGGCAACCACATCACCGTCGGCGACCACCTCATCACTACATCATCACCATCGGTATCGTCGGTTTGATTTGAAGTCTGCACCTTCACAAAAAATAATCTTAGATCTGCCCCTTTTAATATCAGCCACACATGTGTAATAATTAAATAACACATGTGGTCCAAATTTAGTTAAATGGTTCACATTTTAAGGGGTGGTTCACATAATACACACCCCTATATACATATAGGAGGCGGATCTAATACATATAGGGATTTTCGTATATAACATAGGATACAATCAGAATACGACACATGTAGAAAGAAAAAAGGGTATAGACGTCTAACACATTTTATAGAAAAATTTTCGTAATTAAACATACTTTCACCCATTATTTAATAATTTAACAACTTTTTTGTGCTTCATAATTTTATAAAAAAATTACACCATTAAATAGATAATTTCATTATCTTTAATTCAAGTATAGTATTGATATGACTTTTTCAATTTTTTTACATGGTTCGTAATTATGTACGTGGTCCGTGATTCTGTGGTGCGTGATTATTCACTTGGTACATATTTTATTTGTGCATTTTTTGTCGTGGTCCGTGATTGTAAACATGGTCCGTGATTTCGTGGTACGTGATTATACGCTTGGTCTGTTATTTGTGTGTAAACTTGGTCCGTGATTGTAAACATGGTAAACAACTAAACATTATTCGGAATCGGTGAAACTCAGTTCAACTCGGTCCTACTCGTTCTTCTTGTTGGATTTTTGTGCTCTTTACGAAGAGACATATCTTGGAAGTTAAGAATTAAATGATTAGGAATTCAAGAATGCCAATTAAAGAATAAAGATTAACTTTTGAATTACTTTGGTATTTGAAAATGTATACGTACATTTAAATTATATTGTTACTCAAGTACTCTTTTATGTATATAAGTAAAGTTACGATATTTTACGTGTACGTAATTTCTCAAAAAAAAATTAATGTATCATGTCCGGAACCTCTTCACCCATCTTGCTCGAGTACTGGTAACTCTTTAGTCAACCGATCTGGTAGGATCTAACTGATAACGTCTAAAAACTTTTACAACCATGTTTAATCTATAATTATATTAAAACTTTCAATACCAATGTGACTATTAACTTTATAGCAGTCAATGCGTAATTCTTAATACTGGGATAACAATTCAAATAAATAAATAAAAGCAAAAATAACGTTAGATATAATTAAGAAAGAAATAAAATATTGTCAAAGAAATAAAAGAAATCTACGGCCGGACGAGACTTTATTAGAATATTTACACACTCATATTCACATATTTTTCTATTCAAAATGAAATAAAAATAATTCGATCATAAAACATTTCATAATCTATTACATGGTCTTTCCAAAATATGAACAGCAATGACTTCACTTTCAGCCCGCGGCGGATCCACCACCCACATCTTCACAGGCTCCGCAACCACATCCACTACGGTGATCCGCCCACCGCCGCCAGTAACCACACAAATCTTTCCACCGCCAACCGCCATCTGCTCCGCTCCTTTCAAAAGCTCCGACCCTTGAACCACCTCTTGCCAACAATCAGTTTCATCATCATACTTCCTCACAACACCTTTCTCTTCATCCACCACGTACATCACCGCCTCATCTGCCGCAACGCCTACCGCCCCATTCCACCCCGACACCATCCCTATCGGCATTTTGTCCCACTTGTTTTTCTCAATGTCGTAAATTGCACCTTCTTTCCCTGCATTTTTACCCTTCACGTTCACCATGCAAATCTTCCCTTTATATCCAATCGCGTCAACCGCTTCTCGGCTAAATCTTCCATCTTTTAACCCCGCTACCGCCTCCCATCGCCATTCATCTCTCACTTCAACAAATTAAATAAACAAACGTTTTTAAAATATCAACCCCGATCGTTTTACTCCTATTACAACTTTTATTTGTCATAAAAGGTTGCATTAGATCTAATGTAATTTTTTTGTTACATGATGCAACTTTTTCTTACAAAAGGTTGCATTTTAAATAGTTGCATTAAGTAATGAAAAGTTCGCATTAGGTCTAATGCAACTCTACCTAATGCAACCTTTTATGACAAATAAAAGTTGCAATAACCTCCAAAGAGAAAGATCGAATACTAAATATTTAAACTAAATATATATGTATATTTAAAATAGAATATGAACATATGATCTTATGCTTTAGTATGAATTTGTGATTATAAATATAAGTGAAGCCAAAGAATTATATGAATTGATCAGTAAATGAGATTTTAAAGAAAAGACCAAAAAAAAAAAATATTAAAATCTAGTTTGATTGATGCGGTTCACCAGTTTGATTTGTCAATTCACCGAATCTAACGACAATGGTTTAAAAACTCATACCGGTCAGTTATGGTTGTGAAAACATGGGAAATAACATATGAATGTTCGTCAAACTGATAGTTCTTTTATTCAAGTACTTCAGGATGAAGGTAAATATGTATCTAGTTTAATAAATACTTTAGAAATCAAATCTGCTTACAATCTGATAACTTGTTGCAGTTTCTCGACCTCTTCACATCCCATTTTTGAACCATCTTGGCCACTTCTCCGCGGTAGTGCGCCCCAACGCCACTCGCGACATACACAGTGTCGCGAAAACATCCTGCGGCGCACCACCGACGGGGATTAATCATCCGAGGACCAAGACACCATTCAGCAGTTAAAGGGTCAAAAACCAACGGACATGATAAGGCGGGGAGGAAGTTATCACCGGTGCCCGCAATAACCACAAGGCAGCCGGCCACTGTTAAAGATTGTATTGTGAGTCTCCGGGATATAAACGACGGATGCCGGTGGAGGAGACGGAGCGGTGGGTTTGTATTAGGAGTTGGTAAGGTTGTCCATTTGGAGGAGATTGGATCAAAATTGTAGAAATCAACCGAATCCGATCGGTGTGATCTGCCACTATTACTATTATTATTATTATTGGCAACGATGGCGTAAAGAGCTAAAAAGGGAGGGAAGTGACGGGTGTAGATGTGGTGGCGCCACTGGCGGCAAACGGAGGCAAGGAGCGACGGGCGGATGGTGGATAGGACTACTTGGGCTAGGTGGTTGGGCAAACCTGGTAGGAGTTGGGGCTCGTCTTGGTGGTCAAAGGTGGTTTGACCGTCGTCTTTGTTTGTTGACTTATTCAAGGAACATATCATGTTGACTTTTTTTGTGTAAGGTGTAAACCTCTAATGGTTGTGGTTCTCTGTTTATATACAACCACAAGTGGAGGTACCTGGTTGGTTTAGCCGTTTAGGTGGACATGTTTATGTTTTAAGATTTATTGTTTATATAAAAATAGAGTTGTAAATAAAAAATTTACACCATTCGATTTTTTAACTGTATAATATAAAGCACGTATTTTAATTAAAAAAAAACTTAATCTATTCCTTGAAAAATGGAACATTTATCCTAATATTACGCAAAGGGAACTAGATTTGAAAACAACAATTCAAGAATAGAAAGTGATTCTGTGTGTGAAAGAATATTAGAAGTCAACTGAGTATTAGAGGCTATTTGGCAACTTCTGAATGAGTAAGTGCTGAACCAGTAAGAGTTCTGAATCATTAAGTTTTGAATCAGTAAGAGGTCTGAACCATTAAGAGACAATATATGCTTAACTATTAAGAGGAAAATGTCTGACTAACTCAGATAAGATGTCTTAACCATTCAGACTCAGTATAATGCTTAACCATTCAGAGGCAAATGTCTGAATCATTCAGACAGACATCTGCTCGAGAAACAAACAGTCTGAATCATTAAGTGTTGAACCAATAAAAAATCTGAACCATTAAGAGTCGGTCTGTTAAGAGGTAAACAAACAACCTCTTAATGTCTTGATATGAATGGTTAACCAACTTCATATTAGATGTGTTAGGATGTTTGGGTCTTTTCAAAATTTTAAGAATTTATAACGCTGTAGAAAATTTTAATTTTGAAATTGATATTAAAAAGGGTTATAATAATTCTTAAATTATAAGTAACATTTAAATAAAGATTATCCCTTGTAAAAGGGTTTATAGGTTGTACTTTTATAAAGGATGGTTAGGCATGTGGACAGAGGAGACAAATGCGCAAGACAATTGGTAAAAAGGGATTTCTAGATGTTAAGTTTTGTGACAAGAATTATTATGGAAAGGTAATGAGGTCCCAGATTGGTTTCCTTTTTGGAAAGTAAGTGCTCAATCTAGTATAGTTTAGGTTTTTTTTTCTTACCAAGATTATAAAACAGCTTTGATACATCTTTCTACGCGTGTCAAAAAAGATCATTGTATCCACTCTATATCGCTTATGACTCAAAACACCGATAAAAATCTAAATACGTATAGAAAGTTAATTAATTTCACATATATATTGTATTTTTTTAATAATTTTTTAATCCACATTCCTCATAATCAACTTTAGGTTACATCATCATTTAAAAAAATATATGAAATTTCATCTGTCATGGTAACTTGATGTTATAGGTACATCTATAAAATTAAAACTCCTACTTAAAGTAAAGTAGTCTAATTAAAAAAAAAAGTAGGGATAGTCTAACATGAAAAAGTTGAAAGTTAGTTATATTTCTATGATATATATTCTAAAAAAGTCTTTCACGTGTGACAAACCCACACATATACCCAAGCGGCCAAGCCCATGAAAACGGAAACGAGCAAAGGCCCAGCAGAAGATAAAGATGACATATTTTAGCAATTTCAATACACATGATGTGTTAGTATTACATTCTTAAGGTCACAACTTAGCATATAGCCATTTCAAAAGATCCTAAGATTAAGAAAACAAAGTACAAGGATCGGATAAGGGACTCACTGGCGATTGTCTGTGTAACATCCGGGAAATAATCCGCAACTTTCTGACATGTAATTTTTCGTTTTCGAATGAACTAATTTTGTAGAAATTTCCCTTATGTAGGTATATATATTAAATCTTCCTAATATATGTATTTGTAAAACAAAGTTTATAAATATATATATAACTAAGTTTAAACCATTCGACGGTTAAAATTTATTAACTTGTAAATTTTATAGAGTTATTCAAGTCTTATAAAACATTAGGGTAGCCATTTATGTCAAAAACCCAAACAAGAACAAGGCTTATAAAGTTCCTAATCCATTTTGAAACCACCTACAAACAGCAGGGGCCAAAGTTGCCAAAAATCAAAACCCTTTTCTCCTCCCCTCGCACCCTGCCCGCTTTCACGACAACCCACCCTCGCCGCCGGTGAGTCGTCAGCCGAGCTCCAGCGAACACCCAATCAACCTAAAAATGCAACAGTTGAGATTGGAAATTAACTCCTCGTGACCTAACATGACCGCCAGAACATCTGTAACATCAATTTTAACTCATAAATACGAGAATTCAATCCGGACAAACCCATTAATCAATTAAACGATTCAGTTACATTCGAATTCAATTGACATAAGATTCACAGTCATAATCGACAATGAAAACGTTCCTCACTCCCAAATATCTCTCTAGCATTCTGGAAATGCGAATTTGATCCCGAGCATCTCAAGGACACGAAGAACACCTACCCAGCATCACACTAATTCGTTCCTTACCCAAAACAGGTAATTACAAAGCCTACTCTACTCATTTTTATGCATATATCAAAAGCGCTAACTTTAATTTTTCATTCGAACAACACACGAGATTAAATTTTGGTTTTCTGAATTTAGGGCGACCGGAGAAGAACATAATTAAACGAATATTATCTTTTATTTCCGATGAAAATCGAAAACCCACTCTAAGCACCTTAGAACACCAAAAATTAAATCTACTTCTAATAAACCATTCCAAAAAATGACACATGACATTTTCTTACTTTCAAATTTTTTTGATTATTTAATTAATTAGATTAATATTTTGAATTCTTTTATACCTTTATATTAATATATATATATTAAATAGCAACTTTTAAATGTGAGAGGAATTTTACTGTAGAATTTTTACAAGTTTTGTTGCAGAATGTACAACATCATTAAGCATCTACTTTTACAGTTTCGACGCGTGTTTTACACTTTCTCAAGCTTCTCTCTTTCACCTGCATGTTTTGTTCAAGTCTCAGAGTTCTTCAAAGATTCGTTCCTTCCAAAAGAGAGTGAAGAGAAAGTGAGTAATTTGCTTCATCAAATTTGTGCTTCACTGTTGTTTGTTCCGTCGATTTGTGTTTCATTATCTCCCGTTGATTATGTTTGTTGTTGCTGATAATTTGTGTTAGTTTATTTTTGTTAGGTCTGCAGATTGACAATGGTAATGGTTGTTTGTGGATCGTTGATTTTGTGTTGAGGTCTAGCCCCTATTTCCTTCCATCATCTGTGTATGCGGATTTGGAACCACACCAGTTTCGTATTTCTTTCACTAATTTCTGGTAATATTCTTCTCCTTCAGTTTCCCTATTGGCTATTGCCTTACTTTTATTGCGTTTTTTAGTTTTCATTTACTTCGAATTAAACTCATCTATGTGCTTAAATTGGGGTTTTAGGCTTTCTATTGGTTTGTTTGGGTTTTTGGATAATAAGAATCAGTAACAAAAAAGGTAATTGTTGGTTTGTTTTGGTTTCCGGATATTAAGAACAAGAATCTAACTCCTTTGTTCCCTTGGTTACGGTGGATTTGTCTTACAAGCTACAAGTCTCTTAATTTGTCTTGATTTCTGTTTTGATTTGTTATCTTGATCTCTATTTTTGTTTGAAACCAATTTTAACAAAAGAAACCCCAATTAGTGATGAATGCAGTTAAAAAATTGAAGAAACTGAGGCAGAAACAGAGATGGTAATGAGATAAAGAAAAACATATATGGCTGTAATCATTATCAAATTTACTTATCTATTGTGTTGCCTAAATCTATTGACCTTTTTCCATTATCATAAAGGTTAAATTTCCACCGGAGATTACACAATTTTGAAGGATATACCTAATTATTGATGAATATCAATAATTTGACATAAGCTTTGATAGAGACCATGATCCGGCAGACCCATATTAATATAATTGTTAATTAATCCATGTTTATTACTTTATTGGACTTTGATTGAGTTTCTATGGAGGATTTGACAGAATTCTTCAATTTGGCATGGTAATATTTTATTTATCTGGATTTATCCCAATTTTTCTTTTTATACCCCACAGAGTACATATGAATCGTGAATTTTGATCCAGTTGTGAATTTTTTGTTTGTAGTTTTAGGTATTTAGCTGCAGCGGAAACTATGAAGAAATCATCAAGGGTTTATTTGGGTAAGCTACTATGTAGTACTTTGGTTGCTTATGAATTTCAGTAACCTCATTTGTTAGACTAATAACTATTGTTAAACGTTGTTGTTTGACTAATTGTACTTTCAACATATTTACTTCATGTCTTCATCTCATGTTCGGTAGTGGAGCGGTTAGAATGGTTGCGGTACCAATTGAGCCACCCAAATTATCATTGGCTGATTTAAATAACATGGTTGTCCAGTTACATGCTTTTTGATCGGAGACGACTCTTACTGTCAAGTTTAGTATGAAAAGTGAAATGATGAGCAAGAAGGAAATAGGTTAGGTGCGACTTTTTTGCAAGAACCCGACTCTGACATATGGTAATAGACCAATTTGGGCTGCATTTGATTGTCATTGTGTCTAATCGGAAGGTGTCGTTCATCGCGTCAATCTATAAACGGAATAAGTACACTTTATGTCAGCATATAGGCTCCCGGGGCAACGCCCTAAGTTCTAGTTATCTTAAATTATAAAATAGATTTAAATTTGTTATTATCTAATTAAGTATATATCGTATATATTTAAAAAAGTAAACTACATTTTTTATCTATTAGGTTTGCAATACTTAACAGTTTTAGTCTATTGTTAACAGAAACGGTCTTTAATGTTTCAAGTCTTATCAATTTTCATCCCTAACATTTCAAGTCTTAAATTTTTTTCATTCCTAACGTTTCAAGTATTAACATTTTTCGCCCCTAACGTTTCGGGTCTTAACAATTTTCGTCCATACCTAACATTTCAGGTCTTAACAGTTTTCGTCTCTAACATTTCAAGTCTTAATAGTTTTCGTCTCTAACGTTTCAAGTCTTAATAGTTTTCTAGTTTTATGTTAAAGGTTTAATGACAAAAAATGTTAAGATTTGAAATGTTATAGACGAAAACTATTATGGGTTGACTAAAATTGTTTAAGTCTTTGAATCTTAAACAGAAAAACCACACTTAATCTATTTAACTTTTAAATTTGACTTTTTTAATTTATATAATTATCAACTAAATTTAAGGAACATGCATTAAATTTTTTTTTAATGAATATATTAAAATCTTAAAGAATAATTTATAGTCATAAAAGTGTTAAATATTTATTTTTTAAGTGTTCACAACATAATAACTTAATACATATATGTAATGATTCAATGATAAAATTTTAAATATTGATTATGTAACCATGTGTAATACACGTGTTTTAAGCTAGTTATTAATATTATGAGAAGCTTTAATTAAACTTTATAGAAAAATAACTTAATTGTTTTAATCATGATATCTATTTAGTTAGATTTAAATAGTTTAGAAATACCTAAAACTTAGCAAAAATGCTACAAACATTCCAGAAATCATATTTAATATTCTACAGCTTTTTATAAAATTTCTACTAAATTTGTTGTAAAAACTTAAATTCTATTTTATAAACGTTAAATATTAAACTCGTAATAAATCAAATAAAATACAAATTTTATATACTATATAATTTGTAAATTATAAATTTGTTTATTAGTATTAAATTATATTATGATCATTTATTTAATTAGAAATTGTTTAAAATAAAAGGAACGAGTTTTTATTGATCAACATCATTTACACACTAAGTAATATAAACACCATATTTCATTGAAAGTTAAACTTGAATTTTATTTTGAATCTCAAACTCATAACATACCTCGTATTCAATGTAATCAAGGTTTAAGTACCATGTGATGAACTCGTAATAGACCGTTGGGATAAGACTTGTCACACCAAACGTCATGTGAATACGAAGACGAACTCCTTTAACCTATATGGTCAAAGCATGTTATAGAAAACGCCACGCGAACTGTAATAGTCTCGTCCGGCTGACGATTTCATTTTATGACATTTTTCATCAACTCATTCATGTGTTAAGTCTCGTGTGATAGCGAAGATCTAGGGTAAGTATGTAAAAAAAACAAACGTTGCGGGTACACACGTGACAGGAATTTGCATTACATGAGGATCTTAGTTAAACTTCTTGTACAAGATAATAACCACAAACGGAGAAACCCATAATCTATATCAAACTCAATCAGATTTAAGCATGTGTTTTAGAATTTAAACTTATTCAAATACTCAAGATTCTAAATATCATTTTTATTCTCCAATCATATTCAAAACTTTAGACTACACACTTATTCAAATATCAGGTTCAAAACTCTGGATTACACACTTATTCAAACTGAATATCTTAGACTACACCCTTATTGAAATATCAAATTCAAAGTTTTAGACTACATTTTTTTTCAAATGTCAAATCCGAAACTTCACACTACACTTTTAATCAAACGACAGTCATATACATTAGACTAGGGGTGTTCAAGTTCGGATACCCGGTAGTTCAGATATCCGAACTTCGGATATCCGAAATTTCATATACGTGTTTTTCACTATCCGAATTTGAAAAAATATTTATTAATTCATGATTGTTTTACAAAAATAAAGAAAATAATCCGGATATCCGAAGTATCTGGAAATATCTGAAAAAAATATCCGAAAATTATCCGAATATACGAAAATTATCCGAAATATCCAAAAAATATCCGAAATTTCGGATATTTCGAATCTCCGAATATCCGAAAATTTTAAAAATCAATATCCGAATCCGAATCCAAAATTTCGGATAATTCGGATTCGGAAATTCGGATAATTCGGGTTCGTTTTTCGATTCGGATTTTTTGAACACCCCTACATTAGACTACACTCTTATCCGAATGATGATCCAATACATTAGACTACACTTTTATTTGTTAGCAATAATAATCAGAGAAGGGTTTGTATTTTGATTATATTTTTGTGTGTTTTATAATGAGATTTGCACAAAATTAAATAGCGTATTACAAATGACTAAATATGGGAATACATTTAACGACCAGAAATTAGGCCTTGATATGCAAGGTTGTCAATTATCTATTTTGGATATGATGGAAACTGATCCCAGTGACTTCTCAATCAAATATTTCAACACCCCCCTCAAGTTGAATAGTGGGATCTCCATTACGTAACTTGTCAAAACGATCGTTGAAGATCTTCCCATTTACGGCCTTTATCAGAATGTCTGCGAGTTGTTCCTCTGATCTAACGAATGGGAGTTCAATGAGCCCGGTTTCTAGTTTCTCTTTAATAAAATGTCTGTCCACCTCAACATGTTTTATCCGGTCATGCTGAACTGGATTTTCTGATATTTGAATTGCTGCTTTATTATCACACATGATTCTGCTGAAGCTTCCATATCCATAGAGCTTATGCAAGACCCCTTGCTATTCCTCGAAATTTTGCTTCGACACTTGAAAGAGCCACAAATTTTTGTTTCCTGCTCTTCCAGGTGACCAGATTTCCATCGACAAGACTAAAGTAACCTGACGTTGACCTTCGGTTCCCTTTATCACCAGCCTAGTCTACGTTCTGAGTGTCTGGATGTCCATTTGATTTGAACAAAACTCAGTGACCAGGAGTTCCTTTAAGATATCTAATAATCCTCCACACAGCTTCCATGTGGGTGACTTTGGGTTGTTGCATAAACTGGCTAACTACCCCTACTGCATGGCAATGTCTGGCGTGTATGTGAAAGATAAATCAATTTTCACTCAATACGTTGATATTTTTCCTTGTCTGTCGACTGAGCCTCTTCTTCCGTACGTTGATATCTTTCCTTGTATTTTGATTATCTTATTGTGTGCTTTACAATGAGATTTACACAAGAATAAATAGCTTATTACAAATGACTAAATATCGGATACATTTAACGACTGTAAATTAGGCCTTGATATGCAAGGCTGTCAATTATCTATTTTGGGATATGATGGAAACTGATCCCAGTGACTTCTCAATCAAATATTTCAACATTATTCACATGATAATCAAATGTCTTAGACTATCAATTTTATTCAAATAAGATTTCAAGATCTTAGACTACCATTTTATTCAAATCCAAGAGTTTAGACTTTAAACCTTATTCGAACAAAGCCCCATGATTTTAAAATCTTATTGTAATCATTTGTAGGACTATTATACTTAAAAGTCAAGTATATTCAAAACTAATCTAACCAGTTGGTTTAGATTAAGTTAGATTTATTCGAATAACCCATTAGACTACCATTTAATTCAAATCCAAGAGTTTAGACTTTAAACCTTGTTCAAACAACGCTCCATGATTTTAAAATCTTATTGTAATCATTTGTAGGACTATTATACTTAAAAGTCAAGTATATTCAAAAGTAGTCTAACCAGTTGGTTTAGATTAAGTTAGATTTATTCGAATAACCCATTGATCTAGTTATCAGTTAGATGTTTAACATGCAAAGATTGATTAATATACCTATTACCAACTCAGAACTGTAACCAACAAATAGTTTATCAAACAAGTATTATATCCAAATCTATGATTAACAAAGACTATTATGATGCCTTACTAAAAGCTTGAATGATGAATAACACAAACAAGATTACTTTGAATGCACACGTTTATTGATAAAACATATGGTACACAAGTAAAACTTCACAAGCTATTTCGAGCAACGACAACCCTCGACTATCAACCCCTCCAATATCATGAATCACGAGGCTATATAAAGACAACCATGTGACACCGGTTGGGCCGAGAACTAGTTCTAACCTATTAATGAGTTTGCCACAAACCTAGCAAACTTATAGTAGTAACTACTAAACTAACAAATATAAACGTAAATCTATTCTTGGTTATACTAATCTTCCCCTAGATTTATGCTTTACTCTTTGTTCTTCTTCATACCAAGTCGTCTTGACAACATCACTTTACTCTTCATTGGTTGTTCCATCTTTAATCAGCCTTAGAATAAACTTTTATAGGCTTCAATTTCCTTAGGTTATCTTCGATGTCAAAGCTGTCCAGGTCGTCTTACACAATCACAATTGTTCAAATAGAGAACAACCCGACGATCATTATGAACATTTTTAAGGTTCACACCGTTGCTCAAATTACCAAATTTTAGGAAATTATTCTTTACTTATCTTTTTGTTAAATCTTTTTATGAGAGGGTTGTGTATGATCAAATTTATTTTCTTTTTCAAATCTGGTCCATTTTTGCAAGTAAAACATATTAATTTATAATTCTAAAGAGTTTTACACTTCAATCACATAAGTTTTTTTTTTGTTTCTCAGATTACTTAAGATTTCTAGCTAAGAGAGTCTATCAACATATCGCAATAGAGTCTAAACATTCACATTATTTCCTTACATGTGTTAGCTATGTCCTTTTAACAAATATTTATATCATTTTCCAATGAAACACATACACATGACACAGCAAAAAAAAATTATTATTGTGTTTTTTTGATTTTTCTCCCCCTAAATTTGTGCATAATTGGAAATTATTTACAAATTTCACAACTAACTAAATTTGGGTTGGCTTGATAGCATGCGCAGAGGCAAACAACAAACATGATATCTGGTGTGTGCTGGCTGTAGATACATCAATGAATCGATCATTAATTGATACAAAGTTTCATTAACAAGAGCTCCATTTTCATCTGAGGTTGGAACTGACATCGACTTACCTTTAATGATCTTGAATTTCACCAGCATTTCAGCAACATATATATTTTCCTTGGTGAATCAAGATCCCCTTGTCATCTTGCTTAACTTGCAAACCTAAGAATAGAGCAACTTCCCCAAGCATACTCATCTTGAACTTCTTCCTCATGATCCCCTCAAACTCTTTGCATAGCTCCTCACTCGTGGACCCAAAAATAATATCTCCCATGTAAATCTGAACCAGAATCATCAGATCCTTCTCCACGTTCTTCAAAAATAACGTTTGATCAATAGTACCCATCATGTATCCATGACTTAGCAAATGCTCAATCAGTGTGGCATACCAAGCACTTGGAGATTGATGTAACCATACAAATCTTTTTCCAAATTGAAAGTACTTAGGAGGGTATTGAGACGCTCCTAAGCAGAATGGTAAGGCTCATCATCTTTCATGCGAAAAGAATGGATTTGATCGTGAAGGCGCACATCATGAGATGGAGGACAGTATTTCTTCAAGAAAGTTGCACTGATCTCCTCTCATGTAGAAATCGAATCAGTGGGGAGGTTATCGAGCCAAGTAGAAGCGTGAGCCAAAAGAGAGAAGGAATAATTGAAGATAAATGGTGTTGTCCCTTCCTTGAAGATTGAATGTGCTACAGATAAGCACGAAACGAGAAATATGACCGGGGCATCCTCATCGTCAAGGCCATGAACTTGAGTTTAGTTCGTGATGGCATTCATGACATAGGAAGGATACTGCCAAGTGTTGGCATTAGCAGCAGCATCAGGGGCAACAGCCGGTGTGTGGACTCTCGGTTAGCTGGTGAACAGTGCGTCTCGGTGGAGGGGCTTCGTATCCCATTTCAGAAGTAGCAAAAGAAAGAGGTGAAAGTGGTGTATGTGGTGTGGAAACATACTCAGACTTAGATGAGTGACTAGAAAACCTAACTGGCACGAACTTACGTACCTTTGAGAGTGAGTCTCTTAGGCGGGTATGAAAATGGTGCTCGGTTTCTTCAAAGAGTTTAAATAGTGGTGAACTGGACGCTTAGGTATGAGACATTAGTAGCAGGGGCAACGACCGGTGTGCGGACTCCCGTAAAGCCATCGGTGGCTAGCTGGTGAACAGTGCGTCTCGGTGGAGGGGCTTCGTATCCCATTTCAAAAGTAGCAAAAGAGGTGATAGTGGTGTGTGTGGTGTTGAAACATACTCAGACTTAGATGAGTAACTAGAAAACTGAATTGGCATGAAAGTACGTACCTTTGAGAGCGAATCTCTTAGTTGGGTATTAAAATAGCGCTCGGGCTCTTCAAAGAACTCAAACAGTGGTGAATTAGACTTTCGAATATGGGAAATACACCGAAAACAATGGAATGGATGAGTATGATGAGAAATAGAAGGAAAAAAAAATCAAAATAAAATTAAAGAGGAATGAAAAAAAACGTTATACTAAGCAAATTAATCAAACAAACACAAAGTGCCTAATGAGCCCCCAGCAACGGCGCCAAAAACTTGATGTCATTTAGATTGTGCAATTAAGTGTTCAAGTAATAAAATTTATAATAAACGATCAACTAACTTCCATACACAAACGACAAGTGTACCGGTCGCGATGTAGTGGGAAATGGAAGACCAAGTATCGTCGAAGGACTCAAAGGACAGAACCAAAGCACACAATTACGCTTTATCAAACTAAATTACCTAACTATATTATTATATTTATTAATTATGAATTGGGGGTTTAATAATGAACTAATCAAACTTAAACAATGCAAACAAAGCAAATAACAGGCAACCAAGCAGAAAATCAGACTACTTAGACTAGCATCACGCATCAATTACATACACTCTCGGTTTTGGACAGCTGATTAGGACACGTACTTCTAAAGGATAGGAAAACTAATAAACCCTAGGTGATATGCAATCTCCTCCTGGTTTCAACACACATGATAATAAGGTTCTACTAAAGTTCTAATTAAGCTCACGGTCTATGGTCGGATCTCCTCCCGACCTCACCGTCCTATACCTCGGTACCCTCTACTTAGATCTTCTCTCGGTCTCACAAAATCACAATGGGTAGCTATGAATAGTCCTATACCTCTAATTCTGTAACACCCCGAATTTTGGGTATTGTAGTTACGAGAAGAAAATAACATTCCATCCGTTTGATAACATTCTTCCGAT
>WOUH02009176.1:0-17161 GCA_009936405.2 Stevia rebaudiana
CTAGCTTGTTATTGGGTATGACCCGACTTGGATCATAACATACTAGCCACATCAATTTGTTATGTCTCTTGGGCAGATAGAACTAACACTATTGTGTAAGTATGTAAACATATATGTATGTATGAAAGAAAGTAAGTGTGTATGTAAGCATGAGTGTATGTAAGTATGTATGTACGAAAGTTAATAGTTGTACGTAACTATGTAAGTGTGTAAGTATGTACTCATGTATGATCGTATGTATGTAAGTGTGTCAGCATTTATGCATGTGTGTGTGTATGAATATATGTATGTATCAATGTATGTACGTGTATGTGTGAATGTGTACGTATGCATATATGTATTAATGTGTGTATGTGTATTAATGTATGTATGTAAACATATGTGCATGTATGGGAAAGCATGCATGTATTTATGCAAGCTACTAGAATAAAAATAAATATATACAAAATTTGAATTCTCGACAACAAATCGTCGGGATAGTAAAAAAAAAACTAATTTAATATTTTTGACGATTAAATTATTTATTAATTATTTGAAAATCAATCCCGACCACATGTTGTCGGGATTGTTAAACTTAGTTTTCACCCGCTTATTTTACTAATCGGTGCCAAAATAATTTAATATCCTGGACCCTTTTTGGTTTTCCTCTCCCGACAACTTGTCGTCGAGATAGGATTTTTACTTTTAATCTTTTTTTATATTTTTTAAACTGTGAACAAATTCTTTTTAATTAAATTACCTATTCCGACGACATGTTGTCGGGACTGATAACACAGACCAAAAAGTTCTTGTTAGAAATTGATGGATTTTTGTTGATTAAATGTTAGAAATTAAAGCTTAGTTTTAAAAATTATTTTTGTAGATTATGTATGATGTATGTAATGTAGGATGTATGATGTATTGGTTATATATTGAAGATTAAATTTAGATTAATTGTTAGAAATTGATGATTTTTTGTTGATTAAGTGCCGGAAATTGAAGATTTAGTGTTAAAAATATACGATGTATATGTAAATGTAAATGTATGATGTATGATTTATGTAATGTATGATGTATATGTATGTTGATTTAAAATTATTATTTTATAACTATAAATGGTTAACTAATTAGTTTTGTTATTAACAATTGATCAGACTTGGATTAAATTGAGAAATCGTAATTCTCCGAACTTTATAAATAGATTATACAAGTTTATAGAGATTGCCAAGAACCATGTCGATGGTGAAGGCAAAGCATTTTGTCCATGTAAATGTTGTATAAATGCAAAAAGGCAAGACATTTCAACGATTTATCAATATGTATGTTCATGTGGGTTTCTATAAGCATATGAGTTATGATATCATCATGGTGAGAAATTTCCTAATCTTGACGAGATAGCAGATCGCTTTTTTTCCGAGAATACATAACAAGAATCCGTGAGATGTTCGATGCAATTAATGATGTTATGGCAGAGCAGGGAACAAACGAAGAAAATATCAACGAAGATGAAACTGTTGGAACGGGTGTAAACATAGAATTTGATGATGTGCTTAAAGATCTATGTACCGAGTTATACCCGGATTGTAGTTGGATGTCTTCCTTAAACTTCGTAGCAAAATTGATGCATATTAAAGTTATCAACAAGTGGACGAATAATTCATTTGACTCACTATTAGAGTTTTTAAGAGATGCATTGCCGAAAGAAAATAAGATTCCTGCCACACACTAACTATTTGACTACACACGAATAGTTCATTTCCCCAACTATTTGGCAAACAATTGTGATGAAATAAATAACTTCAAATCGTAAGTTCTTAATTTACTTATTTTTTTAGCTATGATAAACAACTAATTCTATTTCTTTTATCAATAATCAGTGAGTATCCGACTGTTTGACCAGGTTGACCACCCGAGTGGGCCTGTTCCGGGTCGAACCTCGGGTCAAAGGTGACTTCCGGTCACCACCATCGGCGGTGGTGGTCCGATGATGGTCCGGTGGTCATAGAAGCAACCACCACCATCGGTGGTGGTGGCTGTGGGTGGTCCAATGGTGTAACCCCACCACCATCGGCGGTGGTGGATGGTATCACCGGAGGTCGTGGCCTGGTGGTGCGGTGGAGACGGCGGCGGTCAACGGTGTTGTGGAGGTGGCGATTGTTGGTGGTTAGGGGCTGTGGAGGTGGTGGTGAGTGGGTGAGAGAGGACAAAGACCTCCGAAAAGGGGGGTTAACCTCTGCCAATTTGACTTAACCCGTACGTATCGCCCGGTGAAGAGTTAGATCTTGCGCGTGGCACTCAAGATCAGAAGGTCGCGTGATTTTTAAGATCAGGGGCGTACCGCGCGGAAGATGGTGACATCCTGCGCGTACCGCCACGATAAGAAATAGGTGCTCGGGTAAAAGAGACCCACGCGCCATCCGGGTGGAACAGAAAGTTATGGAATTTTGGCATCCGATGATGAAATTCGCCTAACTTCTCCGCTACGGTTCTCTCACTCATGAATTCGGATTGACCTGAAACTTTGGATTCCGCAAGTTGAATGTGTCTGGTTTCGAAAAACGTAATACTTGCGCAACGAATGTACAGTTTGGTACGGAAATGTCTCGAAATACAAAATGGCGCAAACAGAAGACTCAAGGTACAAAATTTACAATCGAGAGTTCCACCCGACAATCTAACACTCATTGGGGTCTAAGAGTATGGAACGGTGCTTCTCTCCCCAACAACCTTCGATTTTCTTCGATCATCCCCACACTTTTCCTTGCTCACATGCACACGAATTTCGTTGAGCTCGACATCATACTCTTCATCCTCCTTCACCTCATCTACCACGGTTTTCTTTGACTTAACAGCTCCAAAAGATATTGTCTCTCCATCTACGCTTAGTGTGATAGTTCCCGCAAAGCAGTCGATTTGCACAAGTACATTTTCCACAATCCCGCGTAGATAACGAGTGGAGCTATCCACCATAGTGATGCACATGCGGGTGGGCTTTGGATCACCTAATCCCAATGTTTTGTAGAGGGAATAGGGCATCAAGTTAATACTTGCACCGAGGTCCGCAAGTGCATTGGATATAGAAGAGCTGCCAAATTTGCAAGGGAGAGTGAAGAAACCGGGATCATCCAGTTTCTCTTGCAACTTGTTCTGGATCACGGCAAAACAATTCGAATTAAGAGTCACTTTGAGGCATGAATCCAACTTTTGTTTACATGATAGCAAACTCCTCAAGTACTTAACGTACTTGGCATTGTGTTGAAGTACCTCAACGAAGGGAAGGTTCACCTTTAACTGCTTAACGAGATCAAGGAACTTGGTGAACTGTTCCGCTTCACGGTTGTGGTTACGCCGATCAGGATATGGCTTACCACTTGCAACCGGTGACTTTCCCTTTTCGGGAATAACTTCACGAGAATTTTTTTCACTCACCTCACTAGCTGGTGGTGTCGACTTCACATGTGGCTCTTCACAAAAATCTCCTCATCAATGAGCTCCTCATCTTCTTCAACAATTGGCGCAAGTGGTGGTGGTGCAAGCTGTCGATCGCTTCGCGTAGATATGACTTTCACATGGTGATTGAAGAATGGTGGTTTAGGATTGCTCACGGTGTCACTAGGAAGACTACCGGGAGGACGCCCATTGTTTTTGGTTTGAATATCATGAACTGCCTTTTCAAGGCTTTTCAGTTGAGCTTGTTGACCATTGAATTTCATATTGATCTCCTTGATTTCAGCTTGAGATTGAAGGACAATCTTGGTCAGATTTTCCAATTGAGCAACAATGTCATGATCGGGATGAGAGTTAGAAGGGGGAGGATTAGAAGAAGAAGATGGAGCGCCCTGTTCTGATCATTAGAAGAGTTATGAAAGAGGCTTTGCCTCTGCTGATAGCCGCCCTGGTTTCCGCTATGCTAGTTAGAACTGTTGTTGGCGCCCGAATTAGAATTTCTCCAATTGGAGTTTTGATTGTAGGAGGATCGGTTGTCATTCTGATATGATATTCCCCAACCTTTGTTTATTAACGAGAAACGTACGTGTTACCACATCTGGCTCTAGTCTGGCTTCCTCAATAGTAATTGTAAAATCTCTACCCCTAGCTTTAACTAATTCTCCTCGTTTTGAAGGAACCATTTGAAGTGGGGTGGGATTCTGAATTAGTTTAGGACAGTTTATTTTCATGTGTCCTTTGTCCCCACGGTTATAACATCCATTCTTTTTCTTGTCTCTACAGTTGGGTGCTAAGTGACCCATTTTTCCTCAATTATAACATTGAATTTCCTTCTTTGGGTTCAGGACAATTTTGGGAGTAATGCCCAATCCTTCCACAGTTATAACATGTCACTGTTTTACTTCAGCATTCTCTGCGGTGGTTCCTCCCACATTTCGGGCACTTATGTTTCTTACCTGACTTAAGTCTATGGACACTTGCTTCTTTTCGTTATTAATTTCAGGAAATTTGCGTTTTTTATCGTCAGGTCTAGGACCTTCACCATATTCTTCATCATACATTCCTAAGCTAATGTCCATCGCAGCTTGGAATGTTATCGGTGCTAACGGCTTAATCAATTTTTGAATTTCAGACGAAAATCTTTTAATATATCATCTAATCCATTTTTCCTCAGTATTCACTTGATCGAGAGAACTAATCGAGACATTTCATTAAATTTTGACGTGTATTCTCGGTGAGTCATGTTCCCTTCTTCCATCTTTAAAAGTTCACTTCCATTTTATCGACTTCATTCTTGTACAGAACTGTTTAAATACCATTTTTTTTAAGTCTTCCCACCTCATTGTAGCTACTGCTTGAGCTCATCTAGCTTGTTTAATCGTTTCCCACCAGCATAGTGCTTCAGATTCAAATGAATGAGCGGCATACTTAACTGCCTAATCATCTCTGCATTCTCTCATTTTGATAAATGCTTCCATCTCGTGAATCCGTTGTACAGTAGCTACAACATCTTTCTTGTCACTAAATGGCTTAGGATCACAACTTTTGAATGTCTTATAATCACATTCTCGTTGTGGTCCTGCTTTCGTTATATGTTCAACATGTTCGATCTGCTCGACATGTCCGTTGTATCTATCATCAGTACCATATCTTGATCCATCTCCATTGTTATTGTTATTTCTTCTAACTTCTGCTACAATAGCGGGAATAACTTCTTGTAACATACTTGCTAATTCAACTCGTTGCTAATTGTGACATCTGGTATTTTTAGGTTATTAAACTATCCTTACAACTATTTGATTATTACTTGATTATGACTTATTATATGTGTTATATGTTTAATTATAACTGATTGAATGTATTACACAAGGTGCACAATGTATACAAACACTAAACAGTTAGTAATTCGGTAAACTGCGATTTGCCACATTTATCCACGAACGTTGGTGGACTAAAATCTAATCAATTATAAGCTTATTATAAGTATAGAAACCATAGAACAAAAGTTTGGATAGAAATATCAATATCTAAGAAAAAAACGATAGCCAATAGAGTGAAACGCGTAAAACGCGATTTACGTCACTAGAGAACTAACGGGATGAATTGGACCTACTAAGTAGTAGGTTATGGTGTCTAATAACCCATTAGGATCTTTGGGTTGGGCCAGAGAGCCCAAAGCCCAAAAGAAAAGCCCAAACCCAAATCCCATGTGTAAGGTTTTATATTTAAGGCTAATTATGAATGCTTTTCATAATAAAAAAAACCACCAACCTCTTCTCCTCCCTCTTTGAGTTCAACGACAGCCTCTAGGGCTCTAGGAGGATCATTTTGTTTATTTTTAAACAATATTAGAGTGGATTCGTGGAATATCAAGCATCTAGGAAGTCCGTAGCAAGCGATTCTAAGTTTTACCCGTCAAATCTCAAGAATCAAGTAAGTAGAAATTAGGGTTTTACATGATTTCATGATTTTGATGTTCATACCTCCAATTGATGAATGTTTTGATGTTAAATGGGTTAAACAAGTTATTTGAACATAAAACCATAACCAATTTCAACTAGTTTGATTGATTGGTGAATTAGGGTTCTTGAAAACTCACTTTAATTATCTATCTTCCTTGTTTGTGGATCAATTGATGATGTGTTAATGATTTTGAAGATAGAATAGGTTTAGATTAACATATGTATGATCAATTTCAACAAAACTTTCAATTTGGAAAATTAGGGTTCTTAATGATGAATACAAATTAGGGACTTTTGTTTGTGTGTTAGGAATATGAAATTGATGATTCATATAGTCTTATATGATGCTAATAAACATGTTTGAATGATGAAATGCTTGATAAACATCTAGGAACATGGTTGTGCAAAATTAAAGTAAGGTTTTGTAAATGATAAAATGGGGCTTTTTGCATGTGATGATGATTAGTTGAAATTGATGCTAGAACTTGTATTGTTATATGATAATATGATGTTTTGCTTTTGAAAGTGTTTTCATTTGGTCAAAAACATGAGCTGTAGTGGTACTTACTATAATAGGAAACTTTTATCCTAAGTTGAGTTCAAAATGAATGATGTGATGTTTGTAACAGGGTGTGATGATTTGTTTTACAACATAGGACATATCTAAGGTGTATGAATGATTTACACATGATGAACATGAATAATGTACACTTACTATATTAGGTAACTTTGATGGTAAGTACTTAGCATATGATGTACTTGTGACTTGTTGTGGAGTATAATGTGATTAACATGTATAAGTTGATCATTTGAGATACAACTTGACATGTATGGTAGAAATGCCATGTATAGGTTATATTTGCTATTTATGGTAAGCATGATGTTATATGATATGCATGATGATTAATATAGCATATAGGGTATGTTAGTAGAATGCTAGGCTTGTGTGACAACTGGTTGACTATTTAGTCAATAGTTGACTTTGACTTTCTATTTATAGAATTTATATGATAATATGTTGTGTATAGCATGTTAGGACTTGAGTAATATACTAGATAACTTGTTAGGAACAATTGGACCACGAGTTGACTTTTGGTCAATGGTTGACTTTTGGTCAATGGTTTGACTTTTGGTCCTCAGTTGACTTTCTATTTTAGGAAACCTATAGGCAAAGGTAGTTCCTCTCATATACCTATAAACACAACTAAACAAACAACTAATTTTAGGCATATATAATTGGTGACTTAGGTGGTACATTATATCTCATTTAAAGTCCTTCCTTTTCTTTTGCGTATACCGTCTAATTGTGTTTGATCAGGCGGGTAATGTGGATAATAATATTGGGTTTAACAAACCCCACTCGGGTGACTGGCGGTCGTGCTGGGTGCATATTGACCTAATTGTTGCTTACCAATATTTTGTGAGATAGATATTGGTGGGAAGGCGTACATAACAGTCAGGATTGGTAGCGGCATCTATTAGTTACACGATATTTGACCTGTAATCAATAAGATTATATGCTTGTGTATATATCTGCCTTCTAAACTTTCAAACTGATCATAAACTTCCGAACTTACCAACCCTTTTGGTTGACACTTTTTAGTATGTTTCTCAGGTCGCTAAGGTGTGCATGATACAAGGACTAGGATGCTTAGTTGGAGTCGCATGTATTCTTATTTTAAACATTTGCATAAACCCCACTCAGGTGACTGGCGGTCGTGCCTGGTGCATATTGACCTAATTGTTGCTTACCAATATTTTGTGAGATAGATATTGGTAGGAAGGCGTTGATGTGTGCTTTAGCATGTGCGAAAACGGGGTCAAGAATTAAATTTATAAAAATAATCTAAAGCTCTTCACTACACATAAACGGCAAGTGTATCGATCAATTAGCAGTGTAGCAAGTAAGACCGAGTATCGTCCAAGGACTCTTGGGACAGAACCAACAGCACACTCGGAATTCCTAAGGTCATGCAACTTAACAAACTAATGCAAAATGTTCTTTTCACTAAAAATAGAAAATAAGCAAATAAACAAAGATCAAATATCAATCAAAGACAAAAGCAGCTACCTAGGATGATTAAGAATCAAGTAATCAGTTTTGCAGTCAAATTGGGTCATGGACTCACCTTTGGGGATATGGTTTCTATTAATTAGACTATTAAAATGGTAATTAAGAATGCAGAGCTATCCTCTCGGCCTGGACTTCTAATCCTAACTCCTAACAATCTATGTCAGCTTTCATTCCTAGGGTAGATAACTGTCACGTTACCTCCTGCTTCTAAGGTTCCCAAACCAGATAGGTTGTCGATCTACTAGCTAAAAGGTACCAGTTCACTCAGATAATCACACTCGGTTGGCTAAAGACTATAAAATCCTAAACAAGGACTCCTATAGCAAAAGACCAACTAATCCTAAGACAAGGATGCTCAACCCTGACTTACTAGACTCAACACACAACCAAATCATCAAAACGCTATAGACACACAGAGTTAAGACCTAGTTTTGGTTAATTCAGTCGAGTTCATCCAAGTGTAAATAATCTAAGGCTGGGATTTTACCAAAGAACAATCCAATCAATAAACACAATCCAAAACTACGATTAACATGCAATTCAACAATCATCAATATCCTAGGCAACTATTAGAGCTCAGCCAATAACCATAATAATAATAAAAACTAATAAATAAATGTACCGTACAACCATAATAATATTAAAAGAACAAAGGTTGGAGACAGTCTCTTGTCTCTCCTAAGTGTGACTTCTTCCTTCTTGCTACTTTAATTTTGTTCGATGCCACCTGCTCCGCTTTACCGTTTTGCTTGTTTTCCGTTAATAAGTAGAATCCCACGTGAACCTTCCTTGCCTTAAAAAACCCTCAAAATAATAAACCCTCTTTTCTTCCTTCTGTTCCGTCGCACCCCATTATTGAGACTCCACCTCATCCTTTCTTAAACCTACGAAACCCCTTTTTTTTATTGCCTACAATAATTGATCTCCTCTAATGTGAGCCCAAAAGAATAATTATTATTGTGTTCGACCACTCCAACAACAATTATATTAGGCCCCCATCTTCTTCTTGATTTTATTTTATTACTTTTGCAATGATCAGCTCACTTAATTGGCCAATTCAATTTTAACTTCGTTGCACCGTCTTTGCTCGTTCACAACTTTAAAGTTTCAAGAATATATCAAATCTTCATGGGTCTTAGGTTCTTTCACAAAATTAGACGTTTAAACATAAGAACCTACAAAAATAAACACGAACAAAATAAATAACTAAAAAGAATAAAAACTAATAAAAACTAAATAAAAACTTCATACAATATTATTAAATAACTACTAAAAATATGTACAAATAAGGACATATCACAAACAATCCCTCATTTGCATCCAGAAGCTTCTCATGAATCTGACATCCATACTTAAAAAAATGTCAGTTTACGCTGGTGAGTTCTAAGTTTATAATTAACGATATCTTTCAAAAACAATTAGCAATTATTGTCTCAACATATTTATAACAATTGTTCGTATATGACTAAAACCATATCCCAAACATTTTCTTTGTCAAAACCATCTGTTTTTATAAAGATTCAAAAACTAAAGGTACTCGTACATATTTAACCAACCCACACCCCATCATACTTAATAATATTAAAACAATGGTAGTTGGTGGCTGTTCATGAGATGAAGGTGGTGGTTGGCGGCTGATGATTGACGGCTGCTAGGGTTTTGGAGGATAGGAAGGTGGCGGCTACTCTTTGGAAATTAGGGTTTGGTGTATGGGAGCCTTAGGAAACTAGGGATTGCATGCATGTATTGGGCTTGGAAAGGAGTAAGCTGTGACCGCGAGTTGGGCCTGCGGGCTGGGATTTTGGACTGGGCCGAAGAATGAGTTCTAATATGCTTGTTTTATTGGGCCTAGTTGGTGATCGGGCCATCAAAACGTGGGCTTTATTGGTGTGGGCTACGTGTTTGCTCTGACCCAGGGGGATTTAAGTGGAGTTTCGGGCTGAAATTCAAGTTTGGATTTTAAGCTTTTGATTTTGAAGTGGGCTAGTTGGTTTGGCCTTGCTTCATTGATTTTTGGGCTTTGGACTTCAAGATTAACTTAAAGATTGGGCTCAAGATTAAAGAAAAGTTTAATGGGTTGGGTTCTATTAGACTAGGCTATTTTAGTTTAGTATAGTAGTTTCCTTGTATGCCCGTTGGGCTTGTATTGTCATAAGGGATTTCGGGGTGGCTTTGTGTTAGGGGGGTCACCCCTATGCTAAACGCGCTAAACACGTTTCCTTGTATTCCTTTTATTCCTTGTATTCCTTTTGGATTTTATTTTGTTTTGTGGTTCTCCCCTCTATGCTAAACGCGCTAGAGGGGGATGCACGCGTATTGTACTTTTTTCTTTTTCAATAAATATTTGCCGGGCAACGTCCGTTAAAAAAAACCATCATACTTAATAATATTAAAACAATGTTGGTTTATCTTACGCATTGTTCCACTGAGTCAGTTTCTCATAAGTCTGACCTGGATATACTTCTATTGTATTGACGATGTTTATATATATAGCGTGTATGTATGGCGAACCCAACCACCAGCCACCACACTTTCAATACATGGAGGTATACCTTCATCATAACAGATGATAATCCTGACAACCTCAATACTTAATATAAGGCTAATATTATTTTAATACTATAAAGTATAACACAAGCAACCAATATCATAACTATATTCCAACTCCTACGTATTTATACTCTAAACACGTTTATCAAACCTTCATAACATTTATCAATAATATTATTAGATTATATTAATAATCTTTTCATAATCCCTGTGTATTTACATAAAATACGTTTAACATATCAACAACTTATATTGTAAACTTTAAAATATTTACGTATGCATATCAGGCCCAAAATCATTAAAACAGTTAAAAGGGGGCTCGAAAAATTCACCTTAACCGTGTCACAATCCCTTAACGAGTTTTTCCGAATCCTGACTTCACACGTCTTTCAAAAACTTTCCCGAGAGTCTCCCTACGATTCCCGAACACTTCGAGACGATCCGAACCGAGCCTAACCTATCACAGGTATCCTTACGAGGCTTTAGAACCGAATTTAGGGTGAGAGGAACGAGTTTTTTGTGATGAACTCGACTGATCCATAGCTGCTATTTATAGAGCTCGACTGGCACTTCCAGGCGGTACGCGCGCCGCCGGGCTCTAATCTTACACTTAACACGCGGATCATGTCTGTGTGGCCCACTCTGGTGGTGCCACGTGTCGCCTTATCATCGGTTCAGAATTTGCCCGTGTCCAACCTTCTGGACGAATCTCGTGGTGCCACGTGGCATCGCGAGTATTTCTGATTAGGCGCGACTGGTTAAACTGTTTTTGCGTTTCCCGTTTCGTTTGGACTTCGTTTTGTGCGCGGTTTTCGCGTACGTTCACGATTTTCAATTTCCTATCGAACCCCATTGGTTTAACCTTCTAAGGAGGTACTGAAATTTGGGATCTATCGAGCGCTTCATCGTTTTACGTGTATCTTTCTAACTGTTGCTCGAATCAAAATTTTGCATACACTCAAACGAATTTAAACACGTATACGAATATGATGAAAGCGGTTTATCATATAAACTTCAATTTTAGGGTATTGTATATAATACAATTGTCCTAACACCGGATTTTGATCGAAATGATACTACTAAATAGATGGAAGATTCCTCTTATTCTCGTATACAAAATTCGGGGCGTTACAGGAAGGGTGAAAACCGCATGGGAGTTGCATGTGTACCATCTAGGATGTTCACAGGTGCTGGTACGCGGCGAAGCCCTAGCCACCACCAATTCCACTCACGTTTTCCACCCATATGGAGTCTGAATTAGACAATGGTCTATAAAGAAATGGTGTAGAGTGTGAAAGGAGTGAGCCGGTGGTGCAAGCCTTTCCCTCCGCCATCGTATTGCCGTCGTGCCTCCGCCGGTTTGGCCGGACTCCGGTGATATGCTTTTTCTCTCTCTAGAATTGAACGTTCCCATGTGTGGCTGATACAAGATGAAGTTAGAATGATAGGATTATCTTCTTTTAAGGTTTGAGTGGGTATCCAATACCGTGTTGGTGACACCGAGTATAAATCGTGTATACCCATTCGTCTTATGTTGCGTAAACCGAAATTTCAAAATAAATGTGTTGTAATATTTATTTTGGCGATTATTATTGGTTTGGTAAATAAATAATTCTAAAACACATTAACAACGTGCATGTGACACGTTTAACCAATTTAAGCGTATTGACGCACCGATTGTTATTATTTTCTTTATGTTATTCTTAATATTGATAATAATGCATAAAATGATACCTTTTGCTTTGATTCGCTAATCATGACGTTTAGTCGGTTAAATCTAACAATGACGCGTTAAACGCGGTTTTGTTGTTTCGCGCACATAATTTGCATTTAATTTCCCGAAGAGACTTTCTGATACTCTTATAGTAATAATAAAATTACTATAGTTTGTCATAAACACTTATATCTCTCAATTTTGTTAACGACCGATTTTAATCGTTCGTTTTCTTTCGTTTATAAGCACCGATAATTTACTTAAAGAGTTATCTAACAAGTCTGTTAAGCTATTTGGCTTGTATATAATGGATATTGCCATGAAGAATATTGATTTTGATGTGAAAAACTTTGTTTTTGTTTGAAAAATGTAACATTTGAAGTATTTTCAAAATTCTTAACTTCATCACTACCCTGAGCTTTAACAAACTCAATTTTCTTAATATTTGATTTTAACTTTGAGAAAATTGGTTTATGATTCTGAGTTCTTTGAGATTGTTTGAGTGTAACTGTTTGCTTAATTTAAGTTGATTTTGAAAATAAAGTTTCAACCTTACGTCGATTTGGAATTTGATTTTATCATCATTTGAATTCTTGGGATTCCAATTTTGTGGTTTAGATACTTTTTGTTTATCTAACACAAAATTAACGTTAGATTCATTTTTAACTTCATTTGATTCAGTTGCTTTAACAATATTGATTTTCTTAAAAAATAAAGCTTTTGAAGCAGAAACATTTGATTTCCTAAGAATTGATATTGGTTTTAGACATAGGAATGTCCTTTTGAGAAGTTTTGAAATTCACTTTTTGATGACTAGCTACATTTTTGGACTTAAGTGAGTTTTCTAATTCATAATCACTTTCATATCATCTCAATCTTCAACAATTGGAGCATCCTTGTCATTTTCTGAATTCGGTGTCTCTCCCTCAATAGATGAACTTGTTAGAAAATCATTATTACTAAAATTAAAAGATTCACCAACAAGTGAAATTTTAATCTCAACAGTTGTCAATTTTTCACTTCTTGGAAGACTTGAGTAATCTTCATTCATGGGACGCGGACAAGAATTATACCCTAAACCGGATTTATCACCATTTGCATGTTGTGAAATGATGATATGATCCAAAACATATGAGGAATTGGTATAACTGACTAGTTTATGCTTAAGATTTTCAAACTCAACTTTGGAATTAGCTGCTTCAAGCTTGGCTTGTGCGATCTTATCAATATACGTATTGATAGATTCTTGTTTCAGTTTAAAACCTTGTTAGTTTCAATACAATTGTTAAGATCACAAATCAAGTTGAGATTTTGCTCCTTTAACCTCTCATTTTGTCCTTCAAAATTAATACAAGTGTTACATTTGATCTTATCTTTTGTTTCAAGTTGCTCGGTTATCACTTTGTTAATGGAAGTTTAATGAAGCCAAATCTCTAGCTAATTGATCATTGTGAATAGTCAATCTATCAATAACAGGTTTGCAGTATATGTGAAATTTACCTAAGATTCGCCTTTTCCTTTTGAGGATGTATCCGCTATAAAAGCAAACTCTGTTGGAACTTCTAAATTTTCATCATTGTTGTTCTTCTTCATTTCTTCACATTCTTCTTTGCTATTTGCATTTGCTTTGATCATTCTAAGCTTTGTGTTTTCTTCGTTGAGAACTTCCAAAGCATTCCATAAAGTGTGTGACGTTATGAATTTACGGAATTTATGGAAGATCTCTCATGGAATAGCTTTAGAAAAAATTTCATAAGCTTTCTTTTCTGAGTCATATTCTTTTCTTTAATCATCATCAATCATGAAGTACTCAATCCAATCTCCCTCAACTCCATTTGTATGTGGACGTTTGTATTATGATTTAATACAAATCCAAAGATTCGTGTTAACTCTATTAATGTGAATCTCAAATCTATTCTTCCAATGTGGATAAATAATCCATTGTCATAAGTTTCGGGGCTTTAATTGCACTTCCCGACTCATTGTCATTCAACAAGATTAATTGAATCTTTGAGTTTTGGTTTGCAACGTAAGCCCACTCTTTATCTCCCGTTTTGAAATTTTATGTTCAACACTTAGAAAAATTTCTGAAAAATTGATGTGACAGAGAAAAATTCTATATGACAGAGAGCAATTCTATGTGACAAAGAGCAATTCTATGTGACAGAGGGAATGTCTATGTGACACAGAGCAAATGTATGCGACAGAGACCAGATTTATGTGACAGAGAGCAAAGGTATGCAACAGAGACCAGATTTATGTGACAGAGAGCAAATGTATGCGACATAGACCAGATTTATATGACAGAGAGCAAAGGTATGCGGCAAAGACCAGATTTATGTGATAGAGATAATACATGAGACAAAGGGCTAAAATCATTCGACAGAAAGCTTTTTGTGCGACAGAGACCAGTATCATATGACAGAGGGCTCCTGTCGCATGGGAAAGCATGCCAGATGCTGAAAACGGGTTTTCTTCATGTTCTTGGGGATTTTGAGTAAAATCTTGAATATGGTGAATCTGATGATGAAAACTATCAAGTTATGCTCGAATATTGATCATAAAGCTAATGATATGAACAATTTTAAGTTTGAACCACGAATTTTGAAGAAATTTGAAGCAAATGAACTTTATGGAAACCAAAATGAAAATCTAAGATTTCATGGTCAGATCTGATGAAATTATCAACAACTCATGGATCAATTTGAACGAAAACAAATAAGGAACATGATTCTAGCATCAATTTTGAGTTTGATTGAAGAAATTTGACTTTTTGTGAAGAAAAATGAAGAAAAATGATGAACAAAAATGGTGAATGATCTTCCAATCTCTAAAGTAATTAAGAGAAAGGCTCTTATACCCCTTTGTATGACCCCCCCCCCCCCCCAACAAGCTTACGCGGTTGATTTACTTGCGGAATTAGTTAATCAACGTTTAGATGAGATTAAGATCAAGAACAATGAGTAAATAAACTTTGAGAGCTTTTCTATTTCAATTTGATCAAAAGTTCCAAAATATTATAAGTAACTGACTATTTACACTTCTCCCTGTCTCATCACCATGAGACAGAGACTTCCTGTCACATCACCATATGACAGAGCCTTCCTGTCACATCACCATGAGATAGGGAAACGGAATGTACTAAAGTTTACATAGCTTGATCATCATGCTAGGGACATACAATAATGCACTAGCACATTTCATAAAATATATAACGGAATGGTTAAAAGTATAAAAAGTTTGAGTTTTGAGTCTAATATAATGAAACATGAACTCAAGGGGTTAAATCTACTATTTTAGGAACTTGAAATGAATTTAAACCAAACTTTAAACATAAAACCACAAGATCTATAAAAGGAGGGACTAGTTCTGCAAAATTTCAAAAAAAAAAAAACCACCAGGCGCGCGACCTATATCCATGCTGGATCCTCCTTCTTCGCCCAAACCAGACCCGACTCACTGTAAATGGGTTTGACCGTATGAAGCAGTTTAAGCTCAATTAATCATGAAGTAATGATCACCCACTCTGGCATGATCGTTACCATACTTTCAATTCGATGTTTAATGGGCTGGAACATGGCAGTTTCAGCTTAATATTATTCACTTAGACATATAATGTTTAATTTATGTGTAGTTTTAGTTATTAAACTTTAAGATAACTAATTTGATTATTGCGATAAGTATTAATCATAATTAGTTGTCGTAGACCTTAATACCTTTCTGAATAATCATAAGATGTTATATTTATGTTGACGACATAAGATGACATTTATTAACATATTTTGATTCTTAAAGATTTACGCCATTTAAACTGTTGTGGTTGAAACATTATATAATACTTGAACAGTTAATCTCATAAACATAAACGTAAATTTAATTCCCTGATACTTATGAAACTATAATTTAGACTTCTACCAAAGGACTTAGAAACTTAAATATAGACTTTGGTTTGAACTCTCAAACGATACATGGATAATACATTGGATATTTAGGTAAAGCGTTGTTCTCATACTCTTATATCCTTCATTCATTTACATATGCTAGTCAACTCCCTATTGCTAAGATGAGTTTACATAGCCTATTTTCTTGATTTTATTCTTTTAAAAATCTTGGCTGGAACATGTAGCCTAAACCTATACGTATACTTTCTTCTTATACTTTTTATGCAATTCGTATACTTAAAACATAGCAAATTTGTGCTAATATGATGTGACTTACGTGATGACTATACTTTATGCTTTTTTGAATGTTCATTAACTTGTTGGATAGCCGCTCTGTAAACAGACAGGGATCTATTGGGACTAACCTCCCCGTCTTTTATGGTGATTGCTTTAGAATGAAACGTGACGTTTATTTGTTGTTGAGACTTGGTTAAACTTTAGGCTTGAATATGCTTAAGGTCTATTGTGTGTGTCTATATCTAACATGCCTTAGTTAAACTATGTGAAGTATGAATTGCAAAACATTTATACTTATTCTTATATTCATATTATTTTCACATTTGACTCACCAACTACTTCGTGTAGTTGACACTTCTCTTACAATTTTTATGTACATAACACTCATGGACTTAGTTTAATTGAATTAAGCAATTGTAATGTATTGTGTATTTGTTTTGAAACAATGTAAAACGATTCATTAAGTATATATGAAATCTTTAATAGTTATATTTGTTGAACAATTGTGTCACGCTTGTGAATTCCACCGCCGACATGGTGTGACATCCAGATCTTGGGTTTCAGGTGTTGAGCGATGTTGGTGGAAAGGGGTTAGAATATTACATGTGGTGGTGGACTAGTGATGGTAGTGCCATGGGTGACAAGATCTAGGTTTGTAGCGAGCAGAGAGGGAGAGAGGCTAGCGATGATGGAGGTCGATGGTGACGTAGGGGGTTGGTTTAGGCGAGGCGGTGGTGATGGTGGGGTTATGGTCGTC
>WOUH02009190.1:0-17148 GCA_009936405.2 Stevia rebaudiana
TGCAAAAACCCTATATACCACTCAAATGTTTCAAGCCATACATAATGATACCTCTTAAATTATATTATTTAGAGGGTAATGCCTCAAAATAATATAATCTAATAGGACGTATTATTGTTTTGATCTCCATCGAATCATCTTGTTGGTGGGTGATTCCACTTGACAGTATGATTCTTTATAAAATTTCATGTATTTTACCTAATGCTCTTATGATTGTCATTCCGTTGGTTGTATTACCAAGGGGTGATTCCCATGATAATACGATCTAATGAGATCTCAATATTATTATGCATTAATAAAAAACGCAATGATTTACTCATACCTTTAAATCATATTATCACGAATTATCATTTGTTGATCATTCATGAAAGTGTCGCAATGATTTTATTTTAAACTGTGTCACCTAGAAATGTCATATGTTGATACTTATAAGTGATATGGTTTATTTATTTACATGACAATGCCCTATTGCACATATACGCAAACACATTTACACATTTACATGTCACACTGATTTATCATAAGTGACATAATCGAAATCTTTACGATTGGCTTCGTTCAAAGATTAATCAATTCATGTTATATACATTATTCATTCTACAATTTAATCAAGTTACATGATTCATAATTATCAATGCAATACTCATAGTATCACACCTATGATTTATGATATTATTAATCATAATATAAGGTTAAACAATATCATCTATCGCATGTATTCTATATATACACATCATTATAATACTCAATTTAAATTTCAACAAAATTAGAGTTATGATTTATAACAATTGGTTATCATTTCAATCTAAAGTCCTAAACATCTAACTTTATTTTTTTTTATTCTTCACTCCACGAATCAAGATCCTTCGACATCATATCATTAATCAATCCAAAGTTCCTATTGCCTTGTCATTTTATTCTTGTATTCAAACCATAATTCAAGATCCTATGACAGTATATTCTAATTTAAAACTTCATAAAATCTCAATATATTCATTCCATGATATTATGCATAACCTCAGTGACATTTGTTTTTCATTTTTACCAAAAGTTCATAATGTCACATACCTTACGGATATTCGTTATTGATTAAATCATCCACATACTAAGTCATACAAACATCAAATTTCATTAAGATTTAACTTGAATTTTCATTTGAAAACACAAACTTATACGATATTCAACTTTCAATTTAATCAAGTTCAAGTATCATATGGCGGACCAATAATAATCTATTAGGTTAAGAGTGGTTACTCCAAACGTCATGTGAATACAAAGACTATTCTATCATTTTACGATTTCTAATCCTGCCAGAGTTTACGGTCCTACATGAAGAGCACCTTTGACCTATACAGTCAAAGTATGTATCACCAAACGTCATGCAAACTGTAATAATATCGGTCGGGTAAAGTGTTCATTCTCATTTACCAACACCTCCATGTGTTAAGTCTCGTGCGATTGCGAGGAACTAAGGTAACCATGTAAGACTAATTGGCGTTGCGGGTGCACACGTAACGACAATTTGCATTACATGAGAATCTTAGTGAATCCTGTTGTACAAGATGATAACTACAAATGGAGAAACTTGTAATGTAAATCCCAAACTCAATCGAATTTAAGCGTTCATTTGAGAATCTAAACTTCTTCAAATCCGCATTCCTATTCAAAACTTTAAACTACACACCTATTTAAATATTAAATTCAAAACTTTGGGTTACATTTATATTCAAATCCAATACTTTGGACTACATTCTTATTCAAATATCAAATTCCATTTTTAGACTACATTCGTAATCAAATATCAAATGATCTCGATTTTACTCTTATTCAAATTTCAAATTCAAATCCTAGTTAACATTTTTATTCAAACGTCAAATCCTAAACTTCATGTTATACTTTTAATTAAATGATGATCATGTACATTAGACTAAACATTACCCAAACGATAATCCAATGGTTAGGCTACAAAATTTTATTTAAATAACTATTTAAGGTCATAGACTACAATTTCATTTAAATACAAGACCTTAGTCCAAAACTGATAATTTTAAACTAAGGATATAATCAATATCAGGCTACTATCCTTAATGTTCAAGAGTATTCAAACATAGCCTACTACCCTAACACGATAACTATCAATGGCTGATTCTAGATTCCTTTAAGCACAATACCTTATAAGCAAATTCTAATTCTCATAATAGTTCCATTGATGTGTCAGCATTACCATAGGATCTAGCTAAGGCATACGCTCATGTATTGAACATGTGGTGGGTTAGTGGCTGGGTTCGCCCTACATACACCCTATATATAACCATCGTCAATACATGAAAGTATACTTTAATCAGAAATTAAGAGAAATTGACTCCCATTTGAAAACCAACACCTTCATCTTTTCACTTAAAGTAGGTGAGGGGTATATTACCTATCACTTCCTAAACGTTTTGCCATCATCATTTTCATTCCAACAAACTTACTACGGTATACCGCTGGACTTTTCTTTTAATCCCATATAACATTTCAAATCTATTTAAACACATTAATGATCACCTTTTCAAACGTAAAAAGAAAAAAAATACAAATTCATACTCGCACTTATCAAGAAATCCTAATTCGATCAAAGTTCAAACCCGATCATATTTAGGAAATGAGAAATTATAGCTATGGAATTTAGTTCCAAGCTCCCTTCTACTTCTAATATTCCAACCACAATCACCGACCATTAGATCAAACTATTATCCCGCTTGTAGATTCACTCAACATCCTTATCAGAACTAGGGTTGTGACTTACAAACCAAAAACATGCCCGGGGATTCTTATGGTCTTCTTAACGAGTGTTCATTGGTGAATCAATGCACTTAATATAGAAACTAGTAGAGATCAAAAATCGTAAGCAACTCAAACTTAGTCATATCCCAAAATGCAGACAAGTGAATAAAATTCATCCATTCATGTACCTCATTGTGACGTACTCCGTCTAATAAATTTCGGGACGAAATTTTCTAAAGTAGGGGAGACTATAACATCCGACATTTTTCCGATTGAAATTTTCTGATCTTTAAATTGTCGGAGTCCTATATCAAATTCCATATATGTGTATATATGTATTATAAATGTAATATGTATACATACATATATATATATATATATATATATATATATGTATCGTATTATTTATGTTTAATTAATTCATAAGTATTGTTAAATAAAGTTATGAACCTAAAATATAAATCAATTTAATGCATTAAGTTAGAAATATCAACTTTTATATTAAATAAAAGTTAAAACAACTCATTTACAAGATTTGTGGTCAAAATCCAAATAAACAAACTCAAACAAATTAAATTGGTGACATGGTGTCATAATCCTAAACAAAAAGACCACAGGGACCGATTCTGCCAAAGTGGGAAAGTGTTACCCATTGACCCCGAATCAACCAGGAACCCGTAGGTTCCCTCTTCTTCACCCAATCGGATCCCGTTCTACCCATTACCTCCTACACGTATACAGCTCACCATATGAGCTGTAACCTTTCCAAAACTTTCCAAATCCACGATCAAATTGATTGATGAAATCAATTTCATAATCTTCTTACCAAAAACCATTCAATCAATCGCGTTTTAATCCGAAAATAACGTAAACACGTATTACTTGAAATACAACTCAAACGAGTATAAAAACCACTAGATCCAACCTCATTTGTGTTTTCGAACATCCCACACCTAAAAACAACTGTTCACTCGAACCGTAGTCAAAGAAACCGTAACACAGAAGTCGCCGAAACAACCATGACGGCCACCACACTCTGCCGGACCCGATTTTACCCTTCTACTCAACCTCAGTCAAAGGTAAAACCTTTAATCAAATCGTCTCTATCCGTTTAACGAAAGCCCCAATTTAATTTTGGGGTTTAACACGCAGATTTCGTGATTTGGTCGGATCAAAAAGTTAGGGCTCATAAGGTTAAATTGGGTTTAGGGAAGAACACAAAGGAAAGTTAAAAGAAATACATAACGTATTTTTGTGAGTAAGTCACCCTAGTTGAGATGGTTAGGGTGCACCATCTGCAAACCTAAGGTTGAAGGTTTGAACCTCTCTGCGCCCTTTTTTCCCGAATTTCACTCATTTTTCTGATTTGTTAATCATTTTAAATACCATAAACTTTAATAAATCATAACTAATTCATCTTTAATCCATTTTCTACCAACTTCTTATCAAAATTTATCTAATTTAAATTCTGATTTATTAAAAATAAAACCAGAGTTTACTTTTATAATTTACATAAAAGTTTATTTAAAAGGTTAACTTTTATAAAAGTGAAATTCAAATTATATTAAATATCCATAATAAACACTTAAAACTTACAAATATCATTTTCTCGTGTTTAATCACCCATTTATTTTAAACAAATAAATACGATTTATAAAGTGTATAAAAGTAAAACTTATAACTTATTTATAAAATGATAAAAATAACTAAACGTTATTACTTTTATCAATAAGTATAATAAATAATACTTGTAATTTAAACATCAAGCATACATTATACAAATTCAACGTAACTTACAAACTCTATCAATTAATACTCGTTTGTATTATAAATATACACTCACACTAATCAAAATGCGACGTCATTAAATCTAAATTAATCGAAACATTCTTTTGTGTTTATATGTTAGATTAATTCTAAGATTAATTATGGTAATATATTCTAGGTTGACTTGTGATCTTGGATTACACAACTAACAAGTTGTTATAATTTTGGATCGCTTTGCAAAACCGTGAGTTTTTCTATTCCCATTTTACATTTCGTTTTTGGGCTGTTACATATGTTTCTATACATAAATCATTGATTTCATGTTATTCAATTTCAATTGCGCTTCTTGTATGTTTATTGAATTACGTGTTAATTATGCGTTTGATCGTTATGTGCATTGCTTGTTATGTGAACTTATTAATTTGCTCATGCATCCATTGAACCTATGGTCGTATTTATTCTTCCAAGGTTTGAAGAAGTCTATTCGAGAGTATTAATTCTCTCATCATGATTGCTACCGTCAAATGAACGGGTTTTAATTATCCCTAGTAGTTTAATGAAGACCTTCAAATTGCATTATTATCACTATTTTTTAATCATTGAATCGCAACCTTTTCATCTACATATATATATATAATGTGAAAGACTCACCAACTACTTCTGTAGTTGACACTCTTATTTTACATGTGTAACAGGTTAAGTGAAGATTTTGTGATGCAAATCTAAGATGCATGGACCTAGATTAAATAAACTAGATTTATTATTCGCTTTTGTTTTTTTATGTCGTTATATTGAACAATGTGTTCCAGTTTGAATTTAATAAAAGGAAAACTTTTGCATGTTAAATATTTTAACACTAGTGGCACGTGTGATGAACAATCGTATCACGCTCCGATGATTCCGCCATCGGTCGGGATGTGACATTAACTTAGACTAAAATGTATGCCCTTTAACTGGGCACTACTAAGCTGAACATATTCGAGCTTGGCCTAGCTCAGAATCGGCTAGATTGGAGTTATAAACTCAGCCTAATATCTGAGCTCGAACTCGGCTTGGTTTTAAACTGAGCCGGCTCGGTTTTAAACTGAGCCGGCTCGGCTCTGTTCATTTTGGCTCGGTTTAAAAATGGAAATTGAAAATACTTGTAATGTTTAAGTACAACAGTTGTGGAGGTCTGAGCGGTGTCATTGAGTTCGCAAACAAGCGAACAACAACAAGAATAGTAACAATCGAGGTCTCGAGGAGCTTGGAGCCATGGATTCGCGATAGTGATTAGGTCGAGTGCTTGACAAAGAGATGAAATATGAAATTAGGGCATTCATGGATTTAGGTGATTATTATACATGAATCGTGATATGTTTACATATTAGGAGTTTTGATTATGTGAAATATAATTGGACTTTGACTAAATGTATAAATGAGCTAACACTTGAGTTATTATAAATGTAATTTTAATAATATTATAAAAAACCAAAAATTATATTAATTAAAACAAGCCGAGCCTACGAGCCGAGCTATGATCGAGTTACGAGACAAGCCTGCCTTAGCTCGGACTAGTCTCGGTTTCAAAAAGAGCCGAACCGACTAGTTTACAAACGAGATTTTATCTAGTCGAGCTTTTTCCAAGCGGGCTTTGAGCTTTTTGGATTGCCCTACGCCTCCTATACCGCCCCTTTCCCATGTGGTTGGGCGTTGCCCCTCTACCCATGGCTACACCCACACCCTTGCCCAAAGTTTGAGATTTTTTATTTTTATTTTTATTTTTTTGAACCAATCAAAATACACCATTTAATACTCTACCTATCATAATATACCACATCGCCTCGTACTTTTACCCACTTACATTCACTTGGATAGTTGGAATTATCTATTAAAATACTAGATATTTACTAACCTAAAAATCAAAACATTTAACCTACTCAAACTCATATTTATCAGAACATTCAAACAATAAACAAACTCAATCAAGATTAATCTTTACGTTTACCTCCTTAAGTTTGATTCGGTCTTCCTTCATTCCTTGACTAAATTTGCTATCTTTCTTGTATTTATTTCTCGCTTAAGGGATTAAAGAATTAGCTAAAAATGATATATGATTCAGCAGGTACCACACTGCCTTATGCATCAGCGGCATATTCGCTCTTGACTTACTTTTATCAAGATCCAGTTATTGACTGCCTTTCACCTTTTTGCAAGAAACTAACCTTGCAAGTGAACGTCTTCCTAACCTTCTTTGACTACTTAAAACCTTTTTCCTTCACGCCTGGATTCAAAAAGTTTAACCCGACTTGCTTCACATTCTTTCTTTTGATTTCCACTTGTTCTTAAAGATGGTTTACTTGCCTCACCTAATTTGCTTACTACTTTTTCAATACTTGATTTATACATTACAAAGAGCCACATATTCTTGATTTTTCCTCTTGGATCCGCTTAAACATCATGCAACAACAACAAAAAGCAAAAGCCTTTTCTCTATTTGCATCTTTCGTTTCATCCTTGTTGTCATGTGTTGGTGACTTCGTTCCCTTCTTGAAAAACGACTCTCGAAACGCCATGCCTCTTAATTACTATCCCTAACGTTGAAATCCTTGAGGTTGCACTTATGACGTGGAAGGAGTCGGGAATGGAGCTTTGAGGAGGGGATGGAGGTGGTGCTTTACACTTGGTAAAGGGTGCACTTGGAATTTTGTGGGTCCCATATTTTTTTTTTCCTTTTCTGTGATCTCACACAACAATTATTTTATAGGTTTATGTGGTGTATGTGAGAAGGATAAGTATAGTCTTGTGATAGTATGTATATACAAGAAAACTGACGAAAACTTGATGTGATATGCTGATTATGATACATGTATTAAGTGCAGCCCTCAGCATCGCCGAGAGTCTACCAATTGTTTACAATAATCCCAAGAACACAAGACTCAATGATATATCAACTAATCCCAAGATCGAACACAAGACTCAATGATATATCAATTAAATTATAAACATGAAAGATAAAAGATTGAGATATGAATTGTGTAATGGCTTCATAATTAAGAATTGGCCACTAGTGGTTACGTAATCGCTAGCTTCGTACCCGGTGAGTTCATTTTCTATTTTTGGTAAAATAACTCGACTCATTGCACATTTCATACATTTTTATTTAATTTTGGATTGCAACATAGTATAAAATATATCTTGGGAATCTTGTTCAACCTTATCTATTACGTAATTGAATCAAACCCAAACCCATGAGTAGAAAGATCAAATCCACCAACAAATTGACAATTGGGTTATTTTACTTACCAGCACGAGTACCAAGATGAAACCAAAAAAGAAACAAAATAACACTCTAATTACAAAAAAAAATAACAAAATTGATGATCCCGATTCCCGATTATCAGTAACACAACTAGTTGAATTTTAGGCGTACCAGGAATTGGAGTACTTTGATCTTAAATTCTTAATCAACGGCTTTAGATGTCTCTTCTAACAATCGCCGGTGCTGTTGATGTCGCAATTTCGATTTCTTTATGAATCTCCATTTGTTGATCACAGCCGTACAGAGGACTGATGCAACCAATTATACGATCAGGCTTGAAGTATGTTTATATACTATTATACACTTTTATAAAGTTATGTTTATAGGAAAACAAAGATGAGTAAGAAGAACAGATGAATTACTTCCGGCGCCAACCAGATACAGCAGCCGGAAAACCTTTGTGCCGTTGTCATCTCCGGTTGACATTGTAATCGCTATCTTCAATGATCCCCAAATCTCTAGGTACTGTTGTATATACTAAATTGTGATTGAATTTACTTATTCTTCCTTCTAATTTTTACCGGGGAGTCTATTAGCACAAGATTTACAACCATTTTTGTTTTGGTTTTCACCATAAAGTTTTCGAGTTTACATCAATTTACTAACACGCCGTATAATCTTGTGAGTCAAGCTACTAGTACATCTTAAAATTATTTTTGATTTTGAATATTTTGCATATCGTTAAGAAGATGTATCATAAAAAATTTAAGGCTTTTTTACGTCTATGATATATATATGACAACAATAAAAACTGATCACTGATAGGATTTTTTTTCCTTACAAAAATTAAGTTTAATAATACATAATAGACTACTTAATTTGACTGAGCTAAATAAAAAAGCTAATAACTAATATCTCTTGGCCTAATTGTTATGAGGGAGGTTGGAAATTTTGTTTCACTTCGAGGTAAATTTTGTTTCAATTCGAGGTCATGGGTTCAAATCTAGGCAAAAGAGGAAATTTAATACTAATTTGGTGATAGTAACTAGTAACTACTAACCATTTTCCGTTTAACAAAAAAAGCTAAAAAAACTTATTTAACTTTAAACATTTCTTAATTTTTAATACTTTGTTATTTTTTTTAACGAATTGCATTATTGAATCACAAATTTTCAAACCAGTATAATGAAACATTATTAAAAGAAAAAAAAATTACGTCATAAAATTACGTCATATATGCAGTATAATGATAATTTACAACTTATATTTATTTAAATTTATATTTGCGTTTCTATAAGATTTATTAGGTTTATTCTTTATTTTTTTTCATCTATTTATGTATAACTGCATATATATACAGTTTGACATACTACAATCATATTACACAAATTATAATGCTAATTCATATATTTTAATACTTTGAGATACTTTTACGCATTTTGTATAACTATTTTTTTTATTTATATATGTATATTACAAGTAACCGTTAAAAAAAAAAAACAGCGTATACTACAACTTACAACGCAAATTCTTTATTTTTTTACTTACCTTCATTATACTCGTTTAAAAAAAAAATTGTGATTTAATGCTGCAAACCGTTTAAAAAAAATAATAATGTATGAACAATTAAGAATTGTTTGAAGTTAATTTAATTAACTATGGTTTTTTAGTTTTAGCATAAAATAATTCTCTAACACCGTAAATAATGTTATTTAAACCAAAAACTTGAAGGACGGCTTCTTAGGGTGGGGGGAGTCGTCCCACTCCTCCTCACCTTTTCCCCGCTTCTATCTCATCGTCACGTCAGTTTTTTTTTATTTTTCCTCACTTTTCCCTATTTTATCCGGTGTCGTCCCATTTTTCCCCACCTCACCCACTTTTCCAATACCCCTCTAATCTTTCTCCTCTTTCTTCGGTGATACCCGGTGTGTGCACCCCATAATTTCCCGAGCCGGTTCCAGAGGCGGTATTCCCGGCCGGCCCCGAAAGAAATACTCTTTTCCTCGGCTTTCCCCGAGTACCACACCGCATACACTTAAAGAATGACTTCGTTAAGAGTTCAATTGAACTGATTTTCAACCTTTTAAAGTATTTTTGTTTTGTCAATACAAATACAATTCTCAAATTAAGGTATATTTTTCACACAGTCCTCTTTTTCTCTCTTTCACGTCTCACTCTCCCTCCTCTCTCTCTCTCCCAACTCGCCATCCATGACCTCACAAATACATTGATCGAGGCCGCTATAATAATAACATGTTTGGTTTATCAAAACCTAATATGTGGTCAACAACCTATATTTGAACAACACAACAATTGTGAAATCACTGGACAGAAAAGGCTTTGGAACTTGTTAATTGCACTAAATTTGATGAAGAGTATTCATTGTATCAAACTCAATTTCCAATCCTTCATTTATTATAGCCAAATATTACTTTTCTTTTATCGGTATCGGGCGACATCTATTGGACTAGATTATAAAAGTTAATCGTTAGTTTGACATTTCACGACGAAGTTCGATGCTCATCCAAGAAGAAAACTCTAACTTACTAGAAATTCACCTTTGTCTTGAAATCAAATCCATGACCTCTAAACCCTTAGCCTTACTCTTCATTGCCCAATGCACACCACTCCGAACATTCATACACCATAGTTAAAAAACATTATGTGTTATAGTTTCCATACTTTCTAATCATTTGTTTTTTTCTTGTCGTCTCAATATCACATCATCTTTTACTTATGTAAGGCTATGGGTGTTAATCCCTCTCAACTCACCTCCACTATGTGTCACGTTAATGCCACATCGCAAACTCCAATCCCCCGCACCCTATACGCTTAAGATAATAAGTCAACTCCTAAATTGGATGAATATGGATGTTGGTTCAACGTGGAGGTGTTGGAGTTCTCCGTGGAATTGTTTCACGGTGTACGCGCACAAGTAAGTTATTTATCGTTGGTCTTGCCTTTAACATCACACATGCGATGATGAGTCTCCAAGGGGACGAGAAGGAGAAGGAGTAGTACACTGCATAACTACAAAACGTATTCTTTACACTTTTAGTCCATATTTTTATTACTACGGTCCGTCATTTTTGTTCACCTTGGTCTATGAACATATATCAAAGTATTCTTTCTAAAATGACACATGACACGCTCTAGTGGCTTCCTACGCTTCACACAGTTTTCCCATTTGTACGTTAACCATCCCCTACAGATAAATATATGTGTTAGTATGGTTGTCTTAATTATTTATATGCTTTAAACGACTTACACGGTTAAAAAAAATACGACATAATATGGTTTTGTGATATGATTTTAACGTTAAACTTAGCTAGTGAATTTATTTATTTTTTAACGTCAAACATTAAATATTTGATGATATTTTATGTCTAAAGAAATAGAAATGAACTATTGAAATCTTATTTTTGCTTATGGTCATTATATATTACGCAATGGCTTACAATCTTGAATGGTTTTAAAGGAGTAAAGTGGTTAATTTAAATAAGTTTTTATACAATGACTATAAAGAGTTATTTTCTAGTTAAATTGACATGTAGATGTCAAATAAGCAACAATTATTTAACTAAATATTTATTTTATATAGGTGCATTCATTTTAGCTATATATTTAGTTTTTGCATTGAATGGAAATAATTAAATTGTAATTATTAAAAACTTTACTGAATGGTTTTAACGGCCCAAAAATTCTTTTTGCGCTTACCAGTCTAACTAAATATATAGAAATGATTCTCAAATGTTTTGGTACCCGGAAACCGGAAACCTGTTGTAGAAACAACCCGAGAGTATGTTGTGTCCGTTTAGGCCCACTAAGCCCATAAGTCGTACTCAAGCATCTTGATCAGAAAATTTTAAACTAATATCTTATGAAAATCAGTTTAATAATAACTTCACTAGTTTCAACTTTCAAGTGAATTGGGGTTACCAAAATTATTTTGTAAAAGAAATGTCTTATTAGACCTAGCCGACCCAATCAATAGTCATTTTACATTGGTTTTGGGCAAAAAAACCAACACCTTTAAACTTAACAATTTAGTTCCATCAAGTCCAAGATATAATAATAAAGATTTTTAAGTAAAATTATTATGTACTAATAAACTTTAGTTAAACCATTATCTTTTAATGAGTCCCCATACACCATTTACCATACTTTCACTCTTTTGAACCTAATATCTACTTGATAAAATTTTAATGGTTAAATATCCATAAAGACCATTAGTCCATTATATGATTAATGGGTCCATGTAGGCTCGCTGAATAACACTACTTTCATACTTTTGGGCCCAAAGCCCACTAAGTATATACTCTTAACTTTAACAGAAAAAACCTTACAGTGTTATCGGTTTGAAGATAACGGGATAAAATGCCTAAGTCAGAGAGATAAAAACCAATTCTAAAAACTTTAAAGCAAAATAGATATTTGGATTAAACCAAATAAAGTAAAATTAAACTTTACTCTTAAATCAAGTCACCACTTCTCTTAATAACTTGTTTGAATTTGGATGTTGAATGCTACAATTATTTTTGTTTTATGCATAACTGTTTCGAGGATGATCAATTGTATAGCTGGAATAACAAGAAGTTGATTCTATCTTGCTATAATTCACTGTAAAATTCTCAAAATAGATAATTCGCGTTGGTTTAATTGAATTTGACTTAGATTGAGCACTAGAGCATGCTAGAAATGAATACAGATTACAAAACACTTACGATTTCTCAAAGGTGACCAGAAATGTTTTAGAATCCATAATATGAGGTGGGTCCAACTTAGAAACTTTTTTCGATTTGTTATGTAATTCAATCACCAAAGAAATCGACAACACACAATTGAACACTCTCTACTGCGTAGTTTTATTAAGCTATGAACGATTTACAATCGAATTAGAAAATGATTACAAGATGAACATTGAATTGAAATGAAATCGATTAACCTAAAACGAACTCAACTTCTCCCCTTTTATGAAGCTAACAGAATCTAACAAACTCAGTCGTCAAGTTGTCAACATTAGCCCTTCACGTTCTATAAACTGAACATAATGTAACTAAGTATAGTTACATTATAATCCCTCAAGATCAACATAATTCCCATTATAATCCCAACTTTTCTAACAATTGCCACCTTTGGGATTACGTTATCCAACATTAAGCAGATTCAAACAAATTTGAAACTTCGCTATTGGCAATGATTTGGTAAACATATCTGCACCATTCTCATCAGTACTAACATCTTCAACACTAACTTCCTTTGACTTTACCACATCTCTGATAAAATGTAATTTTACATTGATATGTTTAGTCCTTTCATGATGAATTGGATTCTTTGTCAATTGCACTGCTCCCTGATTATCACAGAACACCACAGTTTTGACCATTTTACCCCCAAGTTCAGTAATGAATCCTTTTAACCAGATTGCTTCTTTTACAGCCTCAGTAAGAGCAACATACTCTACTTCAGTTGTTGACAGTGTAACAATGTGTTGTAATGAAGCTTTCCAACTTACTATGGAATCATAAATCATGAATGCATAACCTGTCATTGATTTACCTTTGTCCAAATCTTTTGCAAAATCTGAGTCTACATAACCAATGACATGATCATCACAATTTCCTCTGCCAAAAATCAACCCAACTTGTTGAGATCCCTTAAGATACCTAAGTATCCATTTTACAGCATTCCAATGAATTTTACCTGGTTTAGATATATATCTGCTGACCAAACTAACAGCATACCCCAAATCTGGTCTTGTACATACCATAAGGTACATCAAACTCCCTACTGCATTAGCATAAGGAATATTATTCATAAAAGTCATTTCTTCTGTAACTGGAGAATCTTTTGCTGACAGCTTGAAATGAGAAGCTAAAGGAGTATTAACTGCTTTACAATCAGTCAACCCATAAGACAATAATACCCTTTTTATGTATGAACTCTGTGACAAATATAACAAACCTTGTATCTTGTCTCTTCTAATTTCCATTCCCAATATTTTCTTTGCTTCACCAAGTTTCTTCATATCAAACTCTCGTTGCAACAACTTCTTAGTTTCTTGAATAATTTCCTTATCTTGACATGCAACAAGCATATCATCCACATATAGTAGTAAATAAACATACTTATTTTCTTCAAATTCTCTGTAATACACACAGCTATCAAACTTACTTCTGAAAAAACCATTTGACAACATATATTCATCAAATCTGATATACCACTGTCTAGGGGACTGCTTCAAACCATACAATGATTTTTGTAACAAACAAACTTTCCCATTTTACCCTTTTTCCTCAAAACCTTGAGGTTGTGACATATAGATCTTTTCTTCTAAATTCCCATGAAAAAAAAGTTGTTTTTACATCTAATTGTTCCAGTTCATACCCTCTATAAGCTGTTAAAGAAAGAATAACTCTTATAGAGGTATGTCTTACCACAGGAGAAAAAATTTCATTATAATCCACTCCTGCCTTTTGCGTAAATCCTTTAGCTACCAATCTAGCTTTATACCTTGGTTTTTCACTAGATAACCCTTCTTTGATTTTATAAATCCATTTACAAGTTACCACTTTCTGATCAGCAGGTTTATCAACTAACTTCCAAGTTTTGTTTTCATATAAAGATTGCATTTCTTCCTACATAGCTTGTAACCACTTATCTTTTTCAACTGAATCAATTGCTTCAGAATAAGATAAAGGTTCTGTTTCACTTTCTTCTACAGCAACATTTAACACAAAAGCTGATATATCTTCTTGATTTCTATATCTTATTGGTGGATTTACACTTCTCCTGGTTCTGTATCTGGCTAAACTATACTGGATATTTCCAATATTACCCCTATTCTCATTGCAAGTCTGATTTGGACTTTCTTTACTATTAGAACGTGTACTTGGCTCCACCTCAATTTGAACCTTCTTTTCTTCACTTGTTGAACCCCCAATAACATCTTTATACATGACATCTTCCTGAAACACAACATTTCTACTCACAATTACCTTAGGACTTTCACCATCTATTTTCCATAATCTGTATCCTTTGACACCATCAGTATATCCAATCATAACACATTTTAAAGCTCTTGGTTCCAATTTACCTTGACTTATATGAGAATAAACCAAGCTACCAAAAACTCTCAAATGGTTATAATTTGTTTTTTCCCCTGACCATCTTTCCATTGGAACCAAATTATTAATAGCTGATGAAGGTGATCTGTTAATTAAATATGCAGCAGTTTTCACAGCTTCTGCCCAGAAACTCTTTGGTAAACCTGATTCAATTAACATACACCTTACTTTATCCAACAATGTTCTATTCATCCTCTCAACTAAACCATTTTGTTGAGGAGTACCAGGAATAGTAAGATGTCTTGCAATACCTTTGTTATTGCAATAATCATTAAATTCCTTATTACAGAACTCAAGACCATTATCAGTCCTAAGTTTCTTCACCTTTTTCTCTGTTTGAGTTTCAACAAGCATCAACCAGTTTTTAAACTGTCCAAAAGCATCAGACATGTGTTTCAGTATGTAAACCCACACCCTTCTTGAATAATCATCAATAATGGACAAAAAATAAGCAGCTCCACCAAGAGAAACATTCTTTGTAGGTCCCCAACAATCTACATGCACATAGTCTAAAATACCCTTAGACTTATGAACCCCCTTTGAAAACTTTACCCTCTTGGTTTTTCCCATGATACAATTCTCACATGTACCAAACTCACAGTTTAATAATCCTGTGATCACTTCTTGCTTCTTTAATTCCATTAACCCATTATTACTCATATGCCCAAATCTTCTATGCCACAATTCTGCATTATTTGCAATATTACCTTCTGCAACTGCAGTTTCACCAATAATTGCAATGCCATCTAACACATATGTGTTGTTTTCTACTCTTGTTCCAGACAAAACTACCATTGACCCTTTAATAACTCTGGATTTACCATTCTTTAAACTAATGTTATATCCATTCTTTTCAAAGGTGCCTAATGAAATCAATTTCTTTTTAAGACCAGGAATATACCTGACATTAGACAGTTCTACTTCAGTTCCATTGTCTAACTGCAATGCAATTGTACCATATCCTTTAACAACATATGATCTATCATCTCCAAGCTTCACAACTCCAAGATCTTCAAGCTTAAGTTCTTTGAAACATTCATTATTAGGGGTCATATGATATGAACAACCTGAATCCATGATCCAACCATCTTTTGAATCATGACTTGTTGCCACCAACACATCTGCACTTTCATAACCTTCTGAAACATCATCTTGATCATTATGACTACTTTGCCCTCTTGATGAACTCGGATCATTCTTTCTCTTTTTCAATTCAGGACAGTCCTTTTTAAGGTGCTTCTCTGAATTACAAAGAAAACATCTCCGTTTAAATTTAGATTTAGATCTAGATTGGTTTTTGAATTTAGAACTCTTGTGATCAGTTCTCTGATCAGATCTGCCTCTTACATACAATCCATCTCCACCTTCTTCTTTGAAATCTGTCCTCTTCTTTAATTCTATAGAATTCAGGGCTGCAAGAACTTCTTCCATCGACAATGATTCTCTCCCATATATGAGAGTATCAACAAAATGCTCATATGATGCAGGTAGAGATGTAAGAAAAATAATTGCCTGATCTTCCTTGTTTAATTCAACTTAAATATTACCAAGATCCAAAACTAATTTATTGAATTCATCAACATGATCTTCTAATGACTTACCAGAAACCATATGAAAAGTATACAATCGCTTCTTCAAGTACAAGCGATTTGCCAGTGATTTCGTCATATACAGGGCTTCTAACTTTAACCAAACACCAGCAACTGTCAACTTTTTTGAAACTTCTCTAAGAACACGATCACCGAGACTTAGAATAAGAGCACTATGTGCCTTTTCCAAAATATCTTTCTTCTCCTTATCAGAATACCCTTCTGGTAAATTTGGTTCTCCAAGCAACGCATCGCTGATTCCCTGATGAACCAATAACGCTCGCATTTTCACCCTCCACAGATTGAAATCATTTCTTCCATCAAATTTCTCCAATTCAAACTTCGTCGACACCATCTTGAATTGCAATTATGAAATTCACCAGCTATTTCATCGAATTGAGCCTAACCAGGCTCTGATACCACTTGTTATGTAATTCAATCACCAAAGAAATCGACAACACACAATTGAACACTCTCTACTGCTTAGTTTTATTAAGCTATGAACGATTTACAATCGAATTAGAAAATGATTACAAGATGAACATTGAATTGAAAAAAATCGATTAACCTAAAACGAACTTAACTTCTCCCCTTTTATGAAGCTAACAGAATCTAACAAACTCAGTCGTCAAGTTGTCAACATTAGCCCTTCACGTTC
>WOUH02009368.1:0-17084 GCA_009936405.2 Stevia rebaudiana
ACTTAGAACTCACCAGCGTAAGCTGACGTTTTTAAGTATGCATGTCAGATGCAGGAGAAGCTTCAGGAAGCAAGTGATGGATTATTAGATGCAAGGCGTTATCGGTCTTAGTCGTGGTGCTGGCAGTTAGTTAGAATATAATGTATTTTTAAAGTTTAAATAATGTAATAAAGTACCTTGATTTAATATATATAAGTTTTAATTTCCGCTGTTGTATAATCTCTGTTAAATCATTGTGCTTATGTGTTAATCTGATGACGTGGCGAGCCCATGGAATTTGGGGCGCCACACCGGTGATGCTTCCAGCCAGATTTGGTTAGGGTGTTTTACGCTCTCGGAGTTTCGGTGAGGCTACCTAATCTAATTGTTTGGTTTTTTTAATGATATGTTTTATGGGCTTCGTTGTCCGAAGAGTTTTCCGGACAGCCTTCGTTGAGGCTATGTTTTTGGTTGCTTGAGCGATGATTTTTTACTGTTGATTTTCGTTGAGGCTTCGTTTACCGGATTTTATGTCTGAGCTTTGGTTTCTTCTGGTTTTGGGTTTTGAGCTGTTTGATTTTTGACTGGGGGGACAACAAAAATGGGGTTTTTAGATTAAAGTGGGTTAATTTTGTTAACAGCAATAAAAATTTGGTTAAAATTGAGCTAAAAACATAACACGGCTAGAATGAGTTTTGCCTAAATAATCTTCAAATTTTAAAATAAATAAATTATGTAACGTATCTTATAGTTAGCCAATTTCATTGATTAATAATAGTCGTCTTTAAACCTTTGAAAACAGAAAGCTAATAAAGTTGTGAAATAAAAAAATTTAAAATAACTGTATGAGATATAACCTCGAACATAAAAATGGTCACTTTCAACAAAATTATAATTTGATCACAAAAAGGATGTACTTTTTATGTGTTCAAAGAATCGGTGATTATGTGATCAAATTTGACCACACCCATTTATATTTTGTAATGGATATTACAAGAAAATTGGTATAAAATAATTAATAATAACACAAAATTGATTTGAAATGTATGATATCTTAATAAATACGAGCAATGAAAAAAGAAATTAAGACGTGCATATTGATATATGTGCGTGAAATGCTAATGTTATAATTCTTTTTGCTTTGGCCAGATAGTTTTTTATTTCTCATTGGCAAGAAATATAAGATGGAAAAGACGAGGGTGGTTACCCTAAAAACACAAATTTGTCTAAAAACAATAGGAACGAATCTCGATCTTTCATTTATTTAATCAATGGCTAAGATTCAAGGGGATTCAAATGCATGTGGAAAAAGAATGAAAAGGGCAATGGTAGAAACCCATTTGTTTGACTTTTTAAATTTTCCCCCACTTATTTTAAACAATCATAACCTTTTCATATGAAATTATTTTTTTATAAAAATTTCACCATAAAAACGAACGTTTTCTTATCTTTAATTTGAGTATCATTGTAATATACTTATTTTAAACTTAAAAAATCTAGTAAAAAAGAATCTAGTACAAAACAATCCAGTACAAAAAAATCGAGTTTTTTTTTTTTTATTTGAAGGACGGGAAAGAAAACAATATATAATACAGTATATGTATATCTTGTTGTTTGAGAATACAGTACATTGATATCTAGTTGTTTTGAGAATACAGTACATGTCTATCTAGTTGTTTTGAGAATACAGTACATGTATATCTAGTTGTTTTGAAAATACAGTACATGTATATCTAGCTGTTATGAAAATACAGTACATGTGTATATCTAGTTGTTTTGAGAATGCATTACATGTATATCTTGTTTTTTGATAATACAGTACATGTATATTTAGTTGTTTTGATAATACAGTACTAGATTTTTTGTACTAGATTCTTTTGTACTAGGTTCCTTTGTACTAGATTTTTTTAAGTTTAAAAAAAGTATATAACAGTGGTACTCAAATTAAAGAGTAAAAAACGCTTGTTTTTATGGTGCAATTTTTATAAAAAAATAATATTGTATGAAAAAGTTATTAAAGTTTAAAGGAAGTGAGGGAAAAGTTTAAAAAGGTCAAACAAGTGGGTTTTTACATGAATACCTTTTTCTTTGGTTTTTACCTTAAGCAAATGAATGGCTAAGATTTGTTCCTATTGTTTTTAGGATAGATCTCCTTCCTATTTGATCCTTCCTCTACTTTAATTGGATATGTAAATAACAAGATCAAGAAGACTTTGAATTGTAGTTTCATGGTTTGCCTCCGATTTTGACCTTTCAAAATAAATCGCCTAAAAATAGTCTTAAGGATTGAATTTGACCTTCAAACCTATGCCATTCGTTCTAGAATACCCAAAGTTGTAAAATCTAGTGGTTAGACACTATGTGAAGGTATAAAGACAGGCTTGTACGAAGGTATAACGTACGAAGGTGAGGTTCCCCTAGTACGAAGGTTAGAGACCTTAGTATTAAAAATCATATGAAGGTCTCCTGAAGAACAGGACATGCGTATGAGCTGACCTATACAAAATAAAGTCGCAAAAAACACCAAAAATCACCAAGAATCTTCAATTTTGGGAGTTATGATGCAAGCTTATAAACGTTTCTTCGATTTTTTATGTAGAATGTTTCTAATGCATCAAATTTTCATAATCAAAAACCTATTTTTCAAATTTGATGAAAACCACTAAAAGTCAAGTTCTTGGGTTTTTCACATTAAATCACTGAAATCAATCAAATACTTTGAATTTGTTGTTCAAATTTAAATCATAAGATAAAGGTATGATATTCTAACACTCATTCGACATCTATTTCAACATCTAACAAATGATTTGAAAAATTTGGCTCAAAATGTAAAAATTTTTAAAGTCACCAACAAAGTCACAATTTCTACAAAGTTGCCTAGATCTTGATAATTTAACCGTGGATTTTAGTCAGAAAGAATGTGGATCAACACTTCTCTCTGATACCACTTGTTAGGATCGGATTCGATACTAATCGATCAAATCTATGTGACTCTATCTAAGAACACGATGAATGCACGGAATTCGTTACCGTGCATATGTGATCGAAATCATCCAAGTAAATAAAGGTTTAGTGTATATTTATCATAAAGAATGTGTTACAATCAAAGATCTAATGCTAGATCTGATTTCTCTCTCTAGAAACCCACTTTCTCTTTATAGAAAGTCAAGAACAAAAACTCTCTCACTAATGTGAATTTGACAAGTGTGCGAGGGTTCTTCCAAAGTCAACTAAGACTTCCTATTTATACCCCATGTCCCCTTCATACGAACGTGTGGTGTACGAAGAGCTTACTTCGTACGAACGTGTTATATGAAGAGCTTCCTTCGTAAGGACGTGTTATATGAAGGGCTTCCTTTGTACGAAGCGATGTTTGAAACCCATACTAAGATGATATGAAGAGTCTTGTTCTCGCGAATCACTGTTTCTTAACCGTTAAGCACTTAAAAAATTACTAGCTTATTGACACGTGTATTACACGGAGGTGTATTAAAAATAAACATTACAACGCAAGTAAAAAAATACAATTTAAGTAATTTTTTTAACATTTATAAAAATGAAAAACTTAAGTATAATTACAAATCAATATCGACTTCTTTGTATACAACATTTGATGTTTGCTATTTATTTACTTTACAAGACCTCTTCATGCATGAATACATTTGTATTTCGTATGTTCTTTTGTGGTATACTTATCAGGTTTCATTCATAATTTGACTATATAAATCTTAATTAATTATGGTCTTCCCTATTTACATTAAGATTGTCAAACATTGTTATATCCGTTAAAGTCATTATCTATAATTTGGTTGTAGAGAACAATTGTTAAAGACTTGAAATGAAAAAAAATACAAAAACCAGTAACACCGGACTATAGCATTTATATATCAAATGGCGCTTGAAAATTGATTTGAAAAATTACATAATTAATTGTATTGATAATATAACGAATCACGTTAGAAAAACAGAAAAAGTTCAAAATGCATAACCAACATAAAAAGGAAAATGTGTATAAACCGCAAAACAAATGAAGACTTAAACAAAAATACCGGACTATAGCAATGACAAAATAATATAGACGATAAGATATTCAATATAGAAAATATAAAAGTGAATGATAGGTATATATAGTTTTAATAAATTTCTAATTTTTTACACAATATATTAATAATGTATTAATGTGTCTATGTTGTCAAAAATAATATAAGAAAAAAATACGGAAAGTATTTATAAATTAAAACAATTGAAATAAATACTCCATTTAATGTTTTGTGTCAAACATGCAATGTGACGCACTTGAGATATGGTGCAACCATTAAATACCAAGTGGTATGTAATTAAGGCAAGAATAACACATGACGAATTGTTATTATTTTATTAGAGACAAAGGATTCAAACAGTAATGGACAATCAAAAAATGCACTAACATAAGCTAAACACATTTTTCCCGGGATGCTCGGTAGTCTCGATTGTACACCGTGGGAGTGGCGTAACTACCCAAACGCTTGGCGTAGTCATTTTATGCGTGGATCGCTACTCGTTCATTATGCTTGAAGCATTGGCTTTAAATGACTTATGGTTTTGGCATACATTTTTTGAGGTATCCGGCTCCAGTAATAATATTGGCGTGCTTTTGACCAATCGTCATTATTCGATGATATTCGAAATGAAAAATAGTCTAACTCCACTTTTATGCTAAGAGGGGTATATTATAAGTATATATACTATCTTGGTGACGGTCTATATCCTGAATATTCTACAATTGTAAAATCATGTGTGTGTCTCGGGATGGACAAAATTCGTGCATAGAGACGCTCATGTCTCAAGAAGAAAGGATTTAAAAAAATAAGTGGCATATCATCTCACACCAGGCTAAACCTTGGTCTCGAGTTAGAATAAGAAACATAATTTATGTTGCTTTGTTTTGCGTCATAAGATTTTAGAGGACTACGAAGATGCAATGTGTCATGAATACAATCCAAATGAAATGCGGTTGGTTTTCTTAAAGCTTAAGGAAGCTGAGAAACAAGCAAACTGTCTTCCGATACAAAATAAGGAACTCCATGACCAACTCACAGGGGATTTGATGGGGTCACATGTATGAAAATTCACCGATTATTTATATATTTAAGGAATTGTAATTTTATAAATCTTATTAAGGTAACCTTTTTTAGTGATGTAACTCTCCATTTTAATTTAATATAAATTTTATGGGCATTTTCATATATTCATTACAAACTTGATTAATTGTGTATTTGGCCAAGTCAAAACTTATATTGCATATATCATCATCCAAAACATAACTAATTGCGTATTTACCCATTTAAAATTATTTTAATTGAATTTTATCATATATTGACTATTCTACTTAATATATTTTTTTTTCATCTAAAAAAATTTTGAATTAAAAAAGAATGTAAAAAACCAAAAAAACTTATTGAAATTAGTAAATATGAAGAATTAGAGTTTTTAAAAAAGTAGTAAAATTATTGATAAAATCGTCATTATATTAAATTTTTTTTATTAAAATAAGTAAGTCGAAGGATACCCAGTTAATTATTTATGAATAAGAAAATATGCAATAAAATGTTTTGGTTGGATAAACACGCAAATAAATAAGTTGATGAGGGGATATATACAATTTTCTTTTAATTTTATGTTTTATTTATATTTAATTATATTTAATTAAAAGGGAATAATAGAACATTTAATTTTGAGAGTAGTCTCACTCAAATGCGTATACCACTATTTCACAAAAATCTCACATAACTAACATGACTGGCATATCTAGCACATTGCTAATACTATATTTCACATCTTTCTCACTCACATGGGTATACAGGTATTAAAATCATTCACACAGATATACACATATTAAATGTTTATTTATTTATGACGATTCTATGGATCAGAGTTGTAGATAGCGGTGATATAAGTGCACAGTTACCCTGGATTCTAGAGTTCGAATAGCACCATTATTCAAAAAAAAAAAAATAGAAATAAAAATAATAATTTATGAAAGTTCTAAATAAGGAAAGTCTAAATTTATCTTTGGTTGATTAATTACAATGGGCCCACTCCTTAGTCTCAATGTCCCATGCATGCTTAAAAATCATATTTATATTTGATCATGTATTCGTCATCCATCATATACTATTACTTAGGGTGGGTGGTGTGTAACTCTTACCTAATAATATCATGTCACGTTATTTTTACACTCTCACAACCCTCACCCCCATGAAATGATACCATCATAATCATCTCCGTATTTTAATTATATGAGAATGCACAACGCACACACGTATACTGAGGCACCTCACTTCTAAATAAGATGAGTCTAAATATCATTGGTTGATTAATATCAATGGCCCACTCCTTAGTCTCAATCCCATCCATGCCTAAAAGTTATATCTCATCTTTGATCATATATTCTTCATCCATCATTTAATATTATTTAGGATGGGTGTTACGTAACTCTTACCCAATAATATTATGTCACGTCAGTTTTACACTCTTTCAACCCTCATCACATGAAATGAAACCATCATAACCCTCTTCCTATTTTAATAATATAAAAAAACATAACATACACATCTACACTTACACCTCACTTCTAAATAAAGTGGATCTAAATATATCCTTATTAATTGCAATGTGCCCACTCCTTAGTCTCAATGTCCCATGCATGCTTAAAAGTCATATCACATATTTAATCATATATTCGTCATCCATCATATAATATTACTTAGGCGGGTGGTGTGTAAGTTTTACCCAATAATATCTTGTCATGTTATGTCATGTCATTTTTACACCCTCTCAACCCACTCAACTCTCACCCCCCATGAAATGATAAAATCATAACTCTCTCTATTTTAATAATATAAAAATACACAAAACACGCACCCTCACTTGGGCTCCTTTGTTTTAAATACCCGCTACCCAACACCCACCCAATGTTTACCCAAGCTATGCACCATATTCCTTTGGAACCCGCTTGTATTACCCGAGGAACTTGTTAACCATACTGTTCACTCTTAACATTCATCAGCTACGTCGGTATCCTGTGTGCACATCTATGATTTTATATTTTTAAGGAAAAGCCCAACAATAGGGATCACCTTTACGCTCAAATAGGGATCACCTTTACGCTCAAATAACTTAAGTTGGTGACCAGAACCATAGGAGATAGTTATAATATAAAGTTATTTTTTCGTGGGAAGGGTAGGAAACAATCTAGAGCGTCGATCTGTGATTTTCAATGGTTAAGATTAACGTGGTGGCAAATGCGTAAATAACAGTTAAAAAAAAGTATTTGTTTTGTACGAAACGGGTAAAAAGGGAAGATTACCATTTTTTTAAATAAAGAAACTTACACCCGTTTTTTATAAATTAAATAACTTTTAAACGCTTTATTATTTTTTTTTTAAATTACACTATATAATAGAGAATTTTATTACCTTTAACTTGAGTATAGTATTGATATAGTTTTTGTTTGATTTTTTTGACGTGATACGTATTTTTTTGATTTGTTGCGTATTTTTTACCCATATGACATCAATCTGAATTTTTATAAGAACAGTGCGTATTTTTTAAAGCTTGAGTGCGTATTTTGAAAGCTTCAGTCCATTTTTTTACCCACTTTTTAATTTGTAATCAGTCCGTTTTTTCTTAACTACAGAACGTATTTTTACACCTTTAGTCCGTATTTTTTTAGTAGGAATATTAACATAGATAACAATTACATATTTCTCCAAATATAAACCTAAATTACATATATCCTCGTATATCCTAAAATACCTAAACTAACCCTATCCAAAATCATATTATACGACATATTATTTACGATTTTATTTTCGCGGTTCAATAACCCTCCCCAACTTCGACTTCGACCAAATTCTGATCGACGACCAGCCGTCGACTTCGACTCCGTGGATTTTATGCTTGTCACTTATTCGGTTCTTCATCCACAACAAGGTTGTTTTTTTTTTTCCGATTTTGTGTTTGTCATTTTGCTCTTCATTAGTAACATGTGTTGCGATTTTGTTCGTCGATAAATGATTTCAGTTCTTTTGTGTAATATAATTTTGATTTATGTTCGGAGATTTTATGTTCGCCGATAAAGCATTTTCTTACGTGAGAAGAGTCTTCATTTTGGGATTCATATAATTTTGATTTGTTCTTCGGTTTGCTTTCTTTTCATTCGGTTGTTTATCAATTATCATGAATCAATTGAGATGATATGTTGGAATATCAAGGAGCTGTGTGATTCTGGTCATATAAAATTACAAATACAAGAAGGTACTTAATTTTTAACCTTCAAAGTTCAGTCATTTTCATTTTATTTCCAGATATCTATTTTATACTGTTTTTTTGGGGAAGATTGGGAGGGCGGGCCTTGGACCAACTGGTAAGGTTGCTGCTTTGTGACCTTGAGGTTATGGGTTCAAGCCGTGGGAAACAGCCTCTTGCACAAAAGTGCAGGGTAAGGCTGCGTACATCAGATCGCTAAGCGATCCGGCCCCTCCCCGGACCATGCGCAGAGCGGGAGCTAAGTCAAGCACCGGGTACGCCATTTTTTATTCCGTATTGGTGTAATCTCACTTATTTAGACCAAATTGTTTTGAAAATTATTTTGTTACATAAATTTTTCCCAAGTTTTCTTTGATTCATGAACATTTAGTTCTATCATATGATGATAAGCAGATTTATAAATTAGATTTACTTTCTATAAATATATTTGTCAAATATTATATACAAAGATAAGTTGATTTGGTTGATTTAAAAGGGTTGTGTTATTCTTATACCCAAAAACCACTTTTCTACACCTCTATACGTCTCCTATAGGTCTATACAAGACACTATACGAGGGTTGGCCAGTCAAATCCCAACAAAAATTGGTAACAATCATACGAGCGTTGTACGAGGCGTATCAATACGATGGTCAGAAATACCATGTCGTTTGCTTTGACCCTATACGCCTCATACAGCTATACGAGGCATATAAGTACGAGAAACACGTTGGTCAAATGCTATCCTGACAGACAAGACAATCATACGCCACGTAAAGGCCAATACATGGTGCATTCCGAACTTTATACACCACGTATAGGCCTATACGCGGCGTATTAATCAATATTTTGAGTTGATGTTTGATTCGTTGAAAGTTAATATATACGTACGTTTCGGTTCAAACGAATCATACTATACAATTCAAACAAAAGATTTAAAATAACCATACGAAATTATCCCTCTAACAATTAGTTGTTTCGCTAAGTTGTCATTTTGGGATGGGAACTTCTTATTTGGTGACCAATTAGACTTTCTACACGTGCCAAAAATCAACAAAGAAGAGGCTCACGTGAATAGTACATGGCAAGATCTTCTAGATTTAAATTACGAGCCACATGATAACTCTTCTTAAGGTGCGGTGGATTTGAATCCTATCCTTGATGATAGCGCTCAATAGACTGCTTTCAGAGGTCAACCTTTTACACATCGAACCATTTAAGAATTCACGTATTTGGACCCCAAATAATATAAGTAGGAAGATCCCGGTGAGCCTGAGTCTCCAAAAGTATATTAGAATACCAACGAGGTCTTATAATTATATGTTATCATTATCTGTTATATATCCTTTAATATTGTTAATTATTTTTATTATTGTTTAATGTTTCAAGGAATTTTATACGCATCATGAAGACTTGGTGGGTTGGGTGAAGAGAAGAGGAGTCGACAATGGTTATGTTATTATCACATGACAAACCAAGAGATCAAAGAAAACCGGTAATGTCAGCAAAGCGAGGCTCTACTGTGATCGTGGAGGCGAACACAAAAGTACAGTTAAAAAAACCCGGTAGCAAAAAGATTGGTTATTTATTTACTTTGCTTGGGATATATGATAAGTATTGTGGTTTTTGGAAGTTGAAGGTGGGGGATGACAGACACAACCATGAGACGGTTCAACATATTGAGGGGCACCCATATGTTAGAATATTGAATCAAGAGGAAGATATTGAGGGCACCAATAGGTATGTAAGAATATTGAATCAACCTCTGAAACCGGGGAAAAAACTCACGATCCTTTGGATTTGGATCAACTATGCAGCTTCCAATGTACCAAGGACTCACTTTTTAGGTTTGTAAAGATCACATCCTTCTAATTTGTTTTTAGGAATTCCACTTAGGAGCAAGGCTTGGCGAATGCAAGGCTGGTTTTCTCAAACTGGGACTTGTTAATACCATGACATCCCCCGGGTTTCATTGATATATAAACTCTTGTATTTGAAACATACTTATATAATCAAGTCTAACTTAATCAACAATATATTACATGCTATTTAACAGGTGCGAAGTATTATTTCAAATATGAGATCGTAGCAGAGTATTACAAGCAACTTAGTAAACTACGAATTACAAACCTATATTTGCAAGTGGGGCATTTAACATCATGTGGATGGAAATGCAAAACTTACAAAACTTAACAAACAAGAACATTAATTAACCGCCAATGTCGAAAGTTAACAAGAGAACGAATTAATAGAAGGGCGAACGTCGAGGAACACATTTGCGCCCATGCAACTTTCTTGTGCTTGTAGTAGTTGTTGGTATCTTTTGTTCAACTATGGTCATGCTTTCATAATTTGTTTCATCAACGGTGGAAGAAATTGGTGAGTTTTCTTCAACCGAACTTTCCATCGACATTTTAGAATCCTCAACTGAACCAGACACCACTGAACTCCTCATAGGATTGTTCAAACTATAGACATATGCTCTTTGACTATCACTCGATGCAGCAACGGTAGTACTGAACTGTTAATAAAAAAATGTGAGGTGAGTAAACTATGAATTTAACTCTTAAAATATCAAAGTCAGTTGCATAAGTTATTATGGAAAAATAAAACCATGACTCAAAACACATCCTAAAGCATCACCTGACCCATGACCCATCACACATCACATAGCATGACCAGGACCGAAACATGACCTGACCCTAGGACCTAAATCACACTAGTACATATAAGATTATTTAAGGAGGTTCAGACCACCTTAAAAAATAATCAACTAAAAAAATGAAGTACTTTATAAGGCGGTGAAAAAGAACGTCTCAAATAAAACCAAAACACTAATTACATATAAAAACAACTAACAGACCTTTATGGGGCAGTTTTTTGAACCGCCTTAAAAAACATCTTATATGTACTAGTGTCACGACTTGAATCACATTCTTAGACATCACCCGACTCATGACCTAACCCATCAACCGGACTAAATCACGAATTCAACCATGACTTGAAGCACATCCAGAAACATCACCTAACCAATGCCACGGCCCACAACCGTATCAAGACTCGTTGAATCCATATGTTGTATGGTTATGAACCAAAATTCGGTCTGAAATTTCATCATGCTTATTATATTAAGTTCTCAAGTATTTGCTCATCAAATTCGTCTTTGAATACCAACAATTGGCATCAGAGCGCATAATTGGCATTAGAGCACATAGTTGAACCAACGGAAGCAAGTTTTTTTAATCGATCCTAGGATAGAAAGAAGAAAGAAACGCGTGTAAAATAGTTCGATCAAAATTGAAGAAAGAGGGATATCAAATTTCCAAATCGAAGAATTAATTGAAGTGGACAAAAACCATAGGCGAGTTTTTACTTATATTGAATAATTGAATAAGAAGCTTAATCAATTAGAAAAGGAATGAAGGAGGCAAAACATTTGGTGGGTGCAATGGTTTGATCCGAATTTCACTTCAATCAAATAAAAGCGTGTTTGAAATGGCGGTAGTAACAACTAATCGACTGATTGGTTTTTTTCAAAAAATTAATAAATTAAAAAATATGTTTATTGAACATAAAAGCACTTTTGAAAATAATTTTTTTATAAGTTGTAAGTTGTTTTTAAAAGTCATAAATCCTGTCTTTTTTAAACTGTTTTTGGCTTCTTTTTTTTTAAATTACAATTACATTCAATACATCCTCTTTTTACATGAATAAGCTAATCCAAACACTTTAACTTGTATAATTATCGAATTTCTAATTATAAAAGCTTATTTAAACACTGTTTAAAACCACTTTTGTAAAAGTCTTAAGTTATAAACACTTTTGACAAAAAGAGACTTCAAGTTAAATAAGCGCAACGCCAAGTTTGATTTGTTTTGAACCCCGTGTTGCAAACAAAAGAAGCGGCCATTCAAATAGGATCCTTGCCAATTAAACTTCAAAAGATAACTAGAGACTAAAATTGAAATCCTACTTCTGAAGTTTGAAGCTATCAAAGTAGGAAATAAAGTCTTTTTGTTAATAGTAAAATGTATCAACATTCTTTGAATCCATATGAGAGTGCAAGTAAGAATAAAGTATTTTGAAAGCTGCAATTTCTTTCAAAAATCAGAAACATCAATTTGAAAATGTATTCTACCCAGATAAGTATCCCTTATAATTTACAACACAAAATTTGATTTTGAAAGTAGCAAGTAGGATCACTGAATCGATTAAAGAAAGAAAGCAATAAAGATCAAATCTTGTTTTGGACATTGAGAAAGAATAGGCGTACACCTTAAATTACTTTACAAAACACGAAAAAACAAGTTAGAATTACACTCGTAATTTAAAAAAGGAAGTTAACCCGGACTTCTGTGCTTCATAGCAAGTCAACCGGATCGTAGTGATGCATAGCAAGCAAAAAACCGAACCCTTAAGGTTAATATAGAGAGCAAGATCAAACCAAAAGAAACCAAACCCATATGGCTCACATAGAGAGTAAGAACAAACCAAAAGAATCCGAACCCTTATGGTTCACATAGAGAGCAACAACAACCCACTTTTAGTTTTAATAGCAAGTAATAGAAACCTTAATGTTTCAAAACAACCAAGAAACGTTTGTGTGGCAAAAGCAAGCACGATAGACCAAGAGGCAAAACAGAGCAAGAAACAAAGCAAGCAACTATATGATTAAAATTAGAAGTAAATAAATCAAAATTCATTCCACTTCTGATTAGCAAGATTCAAGAAGAACGTTTACGAAAAAATTTAGAAAGCAAGCAAACATGACAGACACTAAAGAAAACAAACAAGATAACCCATTTAATGTGTAGTGCTGATTCGAGAACAAGGATATATTCTTATTCAAGTCTCAAATTGGATGAAACAATCTGGTATTTTTTACAGAAACATGATTGATGTTAAAGAAGTAGTTGATGAAACAAAAGTGCATACAACCAAGGCAAGGATCTTCAAAACATTGTCTCAAGATGTATTAATGCGAGTTGCATAGTACACGAATGCAAAGAAAGTTTGGACTCAATCAAAGTATAATACCTTGGAGCAGATCTAGTTTAGATAGACGTTTATAAACCCTGAGAAGTGAACTAGATAGAGGTTTTAAAAATGAAAACAAATAAAATTGCTAATTGATTTTATGGGAAAGTTTAGCTGTGTAAAAACAAAGTTCAAAATTATAGATAGCACACTAAAAGATCAATATAAAAAATTTGACGCAAACTGCTTAACATTATTTTTAAAAAAGCTCGTACCAATACGAGAATCTATCGAGCAAAATCAAAAAATTGGCACAATGTCATTTGAAGAGTTGGAAGAATAGCAGCATTTGAAGAATGTATTAAGAGTTAAGATGAACAAGAGGAAAATTATCAAAGCAAACTTCCAATGGCATGTTCAAGCAGTCAAGGTCATGATGGAGGACGGAGAAGAAACTTTAACAAAATAGAAAGAGCACAATAAGAAATACGATAGTGGTCATAAAAGAAAAGAATTTAGATGCTATGAAAATGGTTAACCCAATCACTTTACATATGAATGCACCAAATAAAAGATAAATTAAAAAAAAAAAAGAAAGAAAAGTAGCAAGAATCTAATTTCATCTTTGATGATGAATCAACATTGCCGTAAGTTGTAAGAGCAAGACCACGTTATCAACGTGTAGTACCAATAATATTCGTGCACAATAATACTAATGTATAGTAATATACCAAGTAACAACAATATAAAAATTGTAATAGATTTTTAGTTGGTAGAGAAATTTTGATACGAACCTTGCAAACCATCGAGCAATAAACAAAGGATGACTTGATGCTTTGATTGCACACCAAACATGAACAGCGTGATCCCCTTATTGGAACACAGATCCGTTGTCGTGGGCGTAAATATACAACTTTCTCACTGTTCGTTTTATACCACTGACAAAACAAATAATATAAAAGTTCGTTATCTTAAAGTCCATGAGAAACCACTCACTAGTGTAAAAACGAAAACCACAACTTAATAAACTTCAAACATTTCTCATTTTTTATACGTAATTATTTTTTTAATGAATTGCAGAACTTAATTACAAATTTTCTCCACTTTTAAAAGAGTATAATGAAGACATGTTATAGAGTACAAAAAAATTATGCGTCATAAGATTTTAAATACTACATACAAAATAATACTTTATTAAATTTATATTTACGTTTTTATAAGAGATTTATTGTGGTTTTTTTTTATTTTTTCATCTATTTATTTATACTGCATATATGTAGTATGGGAATATTACAAACACACTACACATATGGAATGTGATTATGATTCATATATTTTAGTACTTTGAACTACTTTATGCATTTCCTATAATTGTATTTTTGTTTTGTTTTTTTTATCTATCTATGTATATTACAAGTTACCGTTCAAAAAAAAGTATACTACATGTATACTACATATATGTAATATACTACAACTTACTACGTGAATTTTTTTATTTTTTTGACATGCTTCCGGTAATGCCTCCTTTTTTTTGAGACGGTTCTTTCACCCGCCATATAAAATGCATAATATGAAAAACTATTTTTTGAGACGACATCTTTTGATGCGATTAAATCAATTTTAACCGCCTTAAAAAAATGAATTCGTACTAGTGTAGGACTCGTTCCATGGCGACAATAGGTTGTGGCAGTAAGAGGCATGATGACATCGCTACATGGACGAGAAATCGGACTTTGGCAGTATGACACAACAAAAATAGATACAAACTATTACATATTTGGGTAAAATGCATATGATGAGAGGGAGGGGAAACAAAGTTATCACCCAAAGGCGAGAAGGGATAGAGAAGATCAATAATGAAAACTTCGTATTGTATTGTGTATGGCTATTTAAGATTGGTGCTCACCAAAACCCATTCTCCCTTGTTTCATGCCATAGTGTGGGAAGCTTTCGAATCACAGCCAAACAAAGCTTTTAAAGAACAGTCAAAAGCTTCCAAAGATCATCTCCTATTTAGACCATCTTATACTTTAGAGACCAAATCCTCTTGTATTCTAAGAGCTTGATATTTATTCTTATTGGTCTTGTTTGCTATTTGCGAATTGTTTTAAGTGTTCATCATTATTCTAATCAACACACTTTCACATCTGTTAATTATCACATAAATTGTTGTTTGCTTGTTTGATTAACATCCACAATCCTACAATTTTTCAGTTATATATATGATTTCAAATTGGATAGTTACAAAGAAAACTAAAAAAATCGCAACTTCCAATTATGGTAGAGATGGTCATACTCTATGTAATCTTAATTAGCATATTTTATTTAATATATTGTTAACATTAAATATTTTTTCTCTTTAACATTTTATCCCAATACAAATACCAACTCACTTTACTTGGCAATATGATTAAATTGTACGTTTTTGAAACATAGATATTGTGATGGAATAGATTTAACAAACAAACAAACAAGTTTTCCAATTCTTATGTACATCCTTTCCTTCTCTAAAAGAAAAGTGCAAGTCTAATTACATTAAATCCACTTCTGACAGGACTAAAAAGTGAAAACCTTAGCTCAGATGGAATAAAATCACATTAACTTGTCAATTGAACCCAACCCCCATTCTTTTTCTCACAATAATTATCACTTGTTCAAAACCATCTCATTGGTGTCGTATTTACTCAACCAAAATCCATAATATCATATGTACTTCCTATTTACTTATTCAGTTATATGTAATCTATCAAATAACCATTATATCTTTCTCATTAAGATAAAACCCATACCCAAAACCTAAACCTAAACCTAAACCTAAACCTAGAACCAGTTAGAACTTAGCTAGTAAATTAAAGAGAGAAGGAAATTATAGTCATAAATGTTTAAAAAATTCGTATCCAGAAAACTCAAAATTACTAAATACCCAAACATCTGAAGTACAGACATGTTATAAAAATCTCTATTCTTAGGAATTCTTGGTGGTATCTCTATTAACTTTTTGTTAAGTCGTATCCGTTTTAGCGTGCATGTGTTTTTCGTACTTTTGTTTAGAAAAACAAGTTTAAAATCACGTAATCAATCAATATCAAAACTTACTTGAATAAGAGAGCAATCGAAAATCTTCTGTGCATCTTTCAAGCGTAAAACATCAGTGTACATATACCTCCGTATCTAAAATGAACAACAAAAAATACTTTAACCTTAAAAACTTACTTGTGTACACAAAATAAACTATTTTTGTAAAATCAAAACCTGTAGAATCTTATGAGTCTGATGATGAGACATGCAATGGATGCACAAGCTGAAACAACAGTCCATACAGAAGCTATTTTCTTCATTTTTCTTTCCTTCTTCATGTATTAAGCATGAATTGAAAAACTTTTCATCCAAAAGAGCTTTCAACTGCATAGAAACACTAGCGGTTAACGAAAGTAAACAAAAGATTGGATACAAGTATAGTCAAAGAGAATAAGAATCTATCAAAGAGGGAAGCAATTAACCATCGTTTTTGAACCCATCTTTTTTTGGGGAAGCTACTGTGAATGCTCTAAGTTTATATCCTAGTATTTTGTGGATGGGTTGTGGCTAACTTGTTGAAAAATTAGAAGATCTTGTCATCTTGCTGTTGAGAGAAGACGAAAAGAAAAGTACTTTCTCACATTTTATCTTTGAGTGAGTTATTTAAAGCGATTCAGTTTAGAGATATAAAAAAAAATGATTAAACCAATATAAATATAGGGAGCAGTTATTCTACATATAAGGTTTATCCTACATAACGTAGGATATAATCTGGTCCGTCCGATCGTTTAAATGGAGGACCCAGATTAACGCGGTGGCAAA
>WOUH02009564.1:0-17022 GCA_009936405.2 Stevia rebaudiana
ATGGTAATAAACATCCACTATCCCTAAACAGGGGTTCGGGCAGCGCGACTGCCACTAGCGGAAGGGGTTGTCAGCCCCATAATACTATCAATATTCACCATTCGGCTAGTTTCGTGAGTTAACTGATTGTGTTCGCTATAACAGGTGACTTAATTTGCTAGAACTGGACATCTTATGTAAGACTACATTCTACACGCATACAATCATATAATGACAGACAAATAATAATTCAATTTGTTCATAAGTACCCCGAGTTAAAAACATGAAAACAGTAAAAGGGGAATTAGGAACTCACTGTCAAGGAGGTACGCGGTCTCCACAGCAAGTATAAGAAAGTCTCGAGTCGATAAGATCACAGTGCTCCGAATCCTACAACGGTTTGGATTCATTTAAATTCGTGTTCTCGACCAATTAAGTTCTCATCGTCAATCTATTAGGTTCTTCTCTTATACATATATTTATGTGTATAATTGTTCACGTTTATTTGTTAGTCAAAGTTCGTTTGCCGGTTGTGTGTTTTACCACTTATCGGATCAGTACCATCACGTGGTTTGATTTTGATTTAACCGAGTGTCATGTCTATCATAATGATTTTTAGAATATCATTTTCAATTGTTTCGGACTATTATTTGAGACCCCGTTTAAAGTGTTAGGTTCGTTTTGTAATATTTTGTAACTTTTGTATTTTTATATTATTATCTTTTAAAAAAAAATACATATCATAGTGTTTTAAATCCAAATTGTCTGAAATTTCTATGAAAGCTTATTTTGAACACTTTAAGACTACTGTAATTTTCCTGGACTTCCATAAAATCATTTTCTCAAATTTTCTATTTTAAATTTATTATATGGTACTTTTTTTAGAAAACATAGTTTCACTTGTCCAAAAATTATGAAATTTTAACACGGTGTTCATATATGTATCTTAAGACGTCTGTAATTTTTTTGGAAATTTTTCAAGTATTTCTAGTATGCTTTTTGCAAAAACCGTTTTTTATATGATAAAAACTATTTTCTTTTTCTACAAAAACGTACCAGTCCAAAAATTCGTACAAAAACCTCCAGTACTACATTATTTTGGGTCCCTTACATCATATAAAAATTTCGTACAAAAATTCCAAGGTTAACTAGGTTATCCAAAAGTACACCTCTTTTTATTTTTAAGCGCTCAACAATTTTTATAACAATATCTACCACTCCAAATGAGCTGAAATTTTACAGTCTTTCTAGTTAATATACTTCTCATAACATACTAAAATTTCGTGCTCAAATTCCAAGTCTAGCTATGTTTTTCATTTTAACATATTTTAACATTTTTACTAGTTTTTAACATTTTCTACATAGTTTTCTCATACTTTTTCATTCTTTAGACATTAGAACGAAATTTTAAGGGTTCATACATGTTCTTGCTAGCTCATAATATGTTCACTCATTTTGGTTCAAAATATTTAGAGTTCATAGTTTTACTTTTAAGTTTCTAAACTTATAAATAATTTATACAAGTGTTTTTAAAATTTTAACTAGCATGAGTATAATATATGGAAAGAGATCAAGGTTAGAGATTATACCCACAACTTTGATGATGGATAATAAGATAAACTTGAGAAAGAAACTCTTGAAAGATGATGGAAAAGAAAAGCTCAAAGCTTCATGAATCTTCAACGTAAGCTAAGAAAATGTGATGAGAATGATGTTTATATTCTATTTCTTATTGTTCTAGATAGAAAACCCAAATTAATTTTAAAGAAAAGATGGTTGGTGGTGAGATTTAGTTGTCAAAGTGGTGGTTTCGGATTTATAGTTGGAGCCGAGAGAAAGGAAGGGTGGAAGGTAGGTATGGGGTGTTGAGTAGTATGTGATCTTTTTATCCTTCCCACAAGTAAGGTAGTGAAGTAAGGAGTCAACCATTGAGGCATGGCCTCTTGAATTGTTTTGATGATTTTGTGTACTTTATTTTCCTTGAATATCTAACCATTTCTTTTTTTTTTTTATTATTATTATTATGTTGGTAGCACATTTGAAAATTATTAAATAAAGTGTACGTGGGCATTTATATCTTGAATTAGGATCTTTGCATTCATATTTATGCATAAGAATCGTCCCTTTATATATATATATAGGTGCATATACATATGTTTTTATCTTTTCTTTTATATGAATGTAATGGTTATTAATTCGATAACCTTCTTTTGCTAGCGTTTCGGTTTTCGTTTTGCAAGAGTAGTGGGAATGGAATTTGTTTATGGTTAAATGTCTAGGAGTACATTAGGATTCCAAAATTATTTTAAAAGCTTATTCGGCCACGGTTTTTAAACCGAGTGTTTACGTCGACGGTTATACTTATATCACTCATATTTATTATGTCATGAGGTGGTGCATTTCATTAGTCGTCACCCTTTTAATGTTGTTGTTTTCGTATATGCATAAATATATATTCATGTACATTTAAATTCTTAGTTTAGGTAATTGATAGTACTCTTTGATTGAGTTTTATATTATACGAATATCCGACATTCGGTGTCATGGATTTTGTTATACGTTAAGTCTTTATTAGTTAACCCGGGATAGTAGGTGCATCAAGATTATCACGTCTTGTATTATAGCACTAAATCCGTTCACTAGTTGAAGTTCGTACGTCATTTCATCGTTTATAAGGCAAGATCTACTTACATATTTTAATATATACGTAATCAAGATCTTAGTTCATGTATATAAATTAATACGTATATATGTACGTATAAAATAAGTCAGAAGCGGACATGGAAAGTTGACAGGTGTCACAGTCTCCCCAGTTAGAAGAATTTCGTCCCGAAATTTAGTTGATGTTTTCCAGAACGTCTTCTTGAGTGAACAAGTGGGGATACTTAGCCTTAAAATGGTCTTCGCGCTCCCAAGTAAGTTCAGGGCTGCGTCTAGAGTTCCATCTAACTTTCACGATTGGAATCCGACTTCGTTTCAGTTTCTTGATGTTCCAACCCATAATTTCCACTGGCTCCTCAACAAAATGAAGTTTATCGTCCAAACGGACTTCGTTAAGAGGTATGATCAAAGATTCGTCACTTAAGCACTTCTTAAGATTCGACATGTGGAACGTGTTGTGAACACTACTGAGTTCCACGGGTAGATTTAGTCTGTACATAACTGGACAAATTCTTTCAATGATTTCAAAAGGCCCAGCATATCGAGGAGCGAGCTTACTCCGCTTACTAAAACGGAACATCCCTTCCTAGGGAGACACTTTCAACGTGACTTTGTCACCGATCATTATTATATTTTATGAATGTGATGTTATCTGTGGTTCCTTGAGTTACTCTTTGTCAAAACATCATAACCCTATTCCAAAAACCCGTCTTTTACCTAAGACCTATACACTGACACTTTCCAGATATATAGAAGGCAACTCGTATATAGAGTGTACGTAGAACCCAGCCGTTAACCCACCATCCCTTTGATACACCACGATCATGTCCTTGTTAGTATCTTAAGTTCTAGATATACAATTATTATCTCTTTAAAAACAAATCTCGTCCTGTTTTATAAGAGTCCTCTTTGAATGATTTCCATGACCACGTCATGGTTTACACAATCATGAGAATAACCCTATGTATAGCTTCTGACCATGCACCCCAGTATTTGATTGATTATCTTGGTTTGGCCATCAACCGGTGGGTGGAAGGCAATGTTCAATTTCAGGCGTGTGTCTAAAGATTCTTGCATTGATTGTTAGAATCTAGATATGTATCAGTTATTTCTATTAGGGATGATTAAAATTGGCACCTTATAACAGGTTACCATTTCACTGATATAAGTCGAGCCAGTTTCTTTATAGAGTAATCTTTTCAAGTTGATAAGAAGTGAGCGGTTGTTATGAGTCTGTCGACTATAATTCAAGTTGGGTCATAACTGTTGGTGAAAATTTCTAGACAGTAGGGTGATGAGTTCCATTGAGGTTAGTTCTCACTTCCATTGTGGAATCTTTTATTGTAATGACAATTTAGAAGGTCGTTGGAATTCGACCTTAGTAATTGAGCAAGTTACGCGATACACAACAGGGTAATCGGACCTTTAAGAAGTCAATTCAAAGATCTAGAGTTAATTACCCCCTTAAGAGATGGTTCGTCAGTGTCAAAGAGTTTCTCCTAATTCGAAAGATTCTAAATGCTCGCTTTGAGTTTGGATCACTATGTAGTAACTAGTTTTTCCTTACATACGGAAGGAGGATACTATCTTGATAGCAATCCTGGTCACTCTTTTTGGCATGTTGGAGGTGATGATTTAATGGTTAGTAACTATTACTACCATAAATCATGATTTAATTCTATAGGATCGAGTTAGGTTATAGATAAGGTAATGTTCCTTTCTTGATGTATCGAAGTTTTCTAACTTAGTTTGATATAAGATGGAATCTTGTAGTGCTTACCCAAGCATAAGTGGCAAGTTGGGTAGATAGAGAACTATGACTACTATCTACCTTAAGTCTTTGTATTTAACGAATCAGTTCGTAGTCAATGTGACCTCTCTACTTTATTGGCATGTATGAGGTTCATTATTTAGGTTGGACCTCAAGAGTGTATTTATTTGATCTTTCTAACATTCTTTTGTTCACGTTTTACTAACAAGTAGGGGAATGCTAGTGTGAGGTAATTTTAGTATGAGAATGAGGCCAAATCATGGCCTGATCTTTTGAGATGTCATTGCTACAAGGAAACATCATGAGTGCTTGCTACAAGGAAACATCATGAGTGCTATTATTGCTAGCAACATAAAATGATGACTAAAGATCTGAATATGATTATGTTGTAGGGGCGCAAACCAATGTTGGGTTGCATGTCCACGTAATCAGATGGGTACTCCGGATTTCTTAGTCAATTAAGATGTTTGAGCATCTAGTCTAAATAACTCCAGAATGAGTCTCATTGAACGAGCATGGAAGCCTACTGGTTCAAATCACAATTTAAAGTGTGACGAGCATTGTTGTGTCAGGATTTTGTCAAGTCAATTTGTTTCAAATCAAATCACTTAATCCTGTTTCATATAAAGATAACTATGCACACAACAGGGTTTGAATCAAATATTAAGTCGACATTAGTGGTGATTATGTGTTGTGTTTTCTTGACATAAAGTATACGCTAAAACCTTAGATGGTGTGTACGAGTCACCATTGTCAAGGAAAGACATGATACAATAATATGTGGTGGCTATCCGTCGAGGGTCCTACCTATTGCTCATGTTCAAGGAAGATTCTACTTAATTCATAGTGGAGTCCCGTCCAATGGTTTGAACCAAAGCTTGAATTAAATGGTTTAACTTGTTTGGTCAGCAGACCAAACGAATGTTTAAGACAAAGATTGAATCATTGATTGTAATGAATCGATATATAGAGATAATGATTTTGGCCATACACGGTTGCAATGTATGATTGATGATGACTGCATGTTGACCATATCATCATAATTTAATGGTTAAGTCCACAAGACAAAGACACATCATGGAATATCTCTCAACCATTTTCAAGTTGTGATAGTGACCCAGGTAACAAGCTTATCCTTGAAAGTACTAGAGTGATGGTTCATTAGCTATGTCAATGGCACCATTCATTAAGTAAGTATTGGAGCATGCTATAAGGATATCATACCAAGGGAGGATGATGAGTACTTATGAAAGTAAACGAGTCTAGTATGGATCATCGTGTAGTACACGTTAGCTTCCTCTACGGGTTAGTAAGATAAAATGACCTATGTTGGTGTTTAGATGAGATTTAAGTTTGATAACAACTTAACCTATGATCATTACGAGTCTGAACATCGGTTTTATACGAGTAGAGAATTCATAAGGTTGAAGTAGTATTTGTGGCTATCATAGGTACTACGCTAGCGGGTGTCTGAGTAGATATCTGGATTTTGTATCAACAACTTCATTAGATGTTTATTTAAAAGAATTTGTTCACTCATTCTTGTAGGTGTTGGGTACTCATAAGGAGGAGGTTCAAGGAATTTCGGTAAGTATGAGTATTATCACCTAAGGGGTTTAGGTGAGCGGTTTGAATATCGAAGGTGTACCCAAGTTTGGTGATTCTATGGAAAGGGTCATGCCATTAACCATTAATAGGTCCAGGAGAACAAACCATGTTGTATGTGGTGTCAGGTAGCCTAAGCGTTGACCAGATGATTAATACTTAAAAGTCTAAGAATTCTTCAACCTACCAAGTGAGAAAAAATTAACGTAGATGTGAATCTAATGACCTCACTCGAGTGGTAGCAATAGTTTTGATTCTTAGAATTACAAAGGTTAAGGGCTTCCACTACAATAACATAATCAAGGTGAAGTAGGTTTAGTTAATTATTGTTTCCAGGTTTGGTAGACTGTGATATGTGATCTTGAAATTCTTATGACTAGTGAGTGTAATTTTTCTGTTTCTCCTTATCAACTGGGGAGTTGGTTACATCGAATCTAAATCTCCAAGTTCTCTTTAGAATGGTATTACTTACAACGTGAAACAACGGGCTATGTTTTGTGCTAATCCAAAGGCTAGCCACATGTGTTTGTCAGCGGGCAACATGTCCAAAGAGTACTTGTTGCTAGAATTCAACAAGTGGAATATTGTGTTACTAAAAGTTTTCCAACTTTAGTTTACGTACTGACGGTAAAGATATCACTAGAGGGTTTCATTGGAACTTTTGTCAAGAGAGTTGTCTTGATGAGGTTTTGATGAGAGTCATAGACTAACTAGAATTCGTGTAGGATGAATATGATGTTCACTATCGATGACTGTTTATTGTGTTGAAATGTTTCTCGCTGGGATAATCGTTCTAGTCAACTGTTAACCATGTTCGGTGTCCACTATTAGTTGCTAAGTTGGTTAATAAAATCTTCCTTACTTGAGATCATATGTTGTGCTGACAAATTTAATCCAGTTTCTCTTCCGTATCAATGATGTTAGTAGTTTAGAGTCCACAAGATTTGGGTTAAGTGAAGGACCATACTGGTACAAGGGCAGCATTCGACGTTTCAACTTGGAGGGAGACTTCTCCTAGGGGTTCTCGTTAAGCTGATGTTGTTTATGCAGAGTATGAAATATCCCGATAAGAACGGATCATGATACTGATTTCAGGAGGTGTTATTTTTGAATTTGAATACACTTTCAAAACGCTAGAGTTGCACTATTAGGGTCTTATGGATGTACGATCAAAGGCAAATAAACTGTGAGTTTAAAATTTACAGGTTCACTAGATTAGTTTAATCCCGTAGAGAGGTAAAGGATTAACTGAGCAATAGGCCATGCCAAAATTTATGTGTACCAATAAGTTCATCATTACGTTGGCCCTCGTAATCGTCAATTTAATTTACACATTCATTTTGGTTCCACCTATCTCATCCTGGTGAGCATGGCAAATTTAGGGTGCCTTCTATGTTTGAATGTCAATAACTCATTGAATAACCATTGGGTACAGGATTAGGGTGATCTCAATAAGCATAGTCCGCGACCATGGGTTGCTCCATTGAAAGTTATGATGAAATCAATTGCCTGGAGATGTATTTATTAAGACATATATTAGAATGTCCAAAGTGAAATGAGTAATGTCTTAACTTGAATCTATCAACTTCTCGTCTCCTGGTTTGTCTTCTTGATGTGTGATCCAACAGGTTATGGATAAAGAAATAAGGACAATGCCAATAGTTATAGGAGGTGATCTTTGATTCCTTATAATTGAGGTTAGTATAAGGTTCGAGTGAGTAATGAACAATAGATTGTTTTTCCCCAATGATTAGAGTATTAGCATACGGTGAAAGTTTTCAATGTACGCTTGAGATAAGTTCCAACAAAGTCATGTCAAAACTATTGACTGTTGAGTGTTCAGGAAGTATGATTGCTAACTCACCTTAGAGTTTACCAGAATTCGCATGTACTGCAGATTACAATTACGTATGCATCCGTAATGGTAATCTCCACTACATGATAATTCTAGTTCCTCTTAGGTTAACTTACAACAACCGGTTACTCGTGACGTAGAGTTAGGATATGTACGTACAACATAAGTCAAAATTGGACGTGGAAAATTGACGGGTGTCATACATATCTAACCTATTCGAAGCTCACAACCACACGAAAAAAAGTAACAAACGGAAAAACATGTATCATCTTTTAAATAAGTTGTTGGAGGTATGCACATTATATTGCTAATTGCCAAATTCACGACCACCGATCTATTTAATTAATAGATACCCTGGAAAGACAACATGATAAATGACACGCGTTATAAACTCATCATACTAGATCATATGAATTTCCTAAAATAAAATAAAAAATTCTAAAGCGTTAACTCTTATCAATTATGAAACATCAAATATACAAAAGAAGAAGCACCCTTTACTCTAACTAGCCATTAGAAATTAAAAGAAAATTATATAATCTTTACAATAACCAAACCCTAATTCAATCGTTTTCCCTCTTTTATCTATTCCTCAATTGCCGAATTTGCCCTTCCCAAAAATCTAAAACAATAAAGGTTGTTTGTCAATTGTCCCTCAATTAAGTTATTTAACTTAAATTTATGAACCCTTTAAGTAGGAATACATCACACACGCGTTTGAAGCATCGTGTAACACACGAATGAATAAAACTAAAGATAAGTGCGCGGCTTCTTTTGGACTATCCGACAAGACCCATGACTAGAATCTTGACTAATCACCAAACATGTCGCGTGACAAGGGAACGCGTGGAGTGAATTAGGGTTTTGATTTGCGATAACATACAACTAGCACTCACTATTTGGATGATCTGGCAATTTCTAATTCATTATCTTCACATACTTTACACGCTCACTGTGTGTGTCTCTCTCTATACGTGTACGTATTCTTGTATATATTAAAAACCTTAGCTTCTCTCTCTAGAAACACACACTACACACCATTCTCTCTCACTACATGTTTCTCTCTCCATTTCGCGAAAACCTAAAGTGGTGACGACTAGGGTTTTCGGGAGAGTCGCGCTCTAATTACTCGCCACCAGCTTCAAATCTGTAAGTAAAGTTTGGATTTTCAGTTTCTTTTCTTCATTCTGGATCTTGTGATTGTTTTTTTATGCGTTTTCTTGAAGAAATCGATTTCAGATCTATTGTGCTTTGGTTTGTCGGTATATTTTATTTGCTTTTGCTTTTGTTTTTATGTACATCGGTTAAACCTTTCTATGATCTGAGCTCTTTCTCTTCTATTATTTTCAAGTAAATCTGTGTATGTAATTTCGATGTTGGATTTTGTTGTATCAAGTCTGTATCTTGAATAAAGTTGAACTTTTTTTTATCGATTATGGATTTGACTGTTCTTTTAAACCTAAAATATGAGTAAGTTTGTGTTTGTGTGGGTAAATCGGTGCGGTGAACTGTGAATTTGGGATAAAATCGCATGAATTTGAAATGGGTTTTCTCGATAACTGTAAAAACTTTATTCTTTTATATTTTACCTTTTTAGTGGGAGCGCACGGGAAAATAAAACCCTAATTAATGGGTTGACTTGATGATTCATTTTGTTACTGACTCTAATTAGCTTTGCATCTATGCTTGCGTATACTGATTAATTTTCTAGCTTACTATTTCCTTTCGATACTAGGGTTAGTTCTTGCTTTTGATTAATGAAATTGAAATCTTTTATGTTAAAGTTTGATTCTTTATATATATATATTATGGTTTGTAACTGAGCTAATCTGTAATTACAATTTAAAAACATGGGTTGGGTGTAACAGTGAGAAGTCTATGATTTTCTTGACCCATAGGGTTCTAAAAAGATGTAAGCTATATAGGTGTTCTACACGTGATGTTCAGCTCTCATATTACTATTTAGTTGTTTTTATAGTATATGTACGTGGCAGCTGTTTAGTTGAGCTCATGTAACTGATTTTTACTTCGATCAGCTTTAATTACTGTTTAGTCTGCATCAATATTAATTGCTGTATTCACATAGATTATTGGCCTGCATATGATTAGGAGCTTATCATGAAATTACTATGAACATGTATGAACCTGATCTACTCTAGTTTATAATCGAACTATTTTTGTCAAGGTTTGAAGTCTGTAGTTGATGAATATATAGTTTGTTTTTTTGTGTTGAGTTTATGTGTCTTGATTGTACTATGCTTTGGATGTAGATGTTTGATATTTAAATTTGGTCTTGTTTTGACTCATACGCTTCGTACAATATCCATGTCACTTCTTGTTGTGGTGCACAGTATTTCAGATTACATTTTTGTTTATCTATTTTTGATATATGTGACTATTGGCCGGTGAAAGTTAGTTGTAAGCATGTTGTACTTTGCATTTAATCAAAGCTAGTTTCTATATGCATGTCTGTGGTTTGCTAGGTTAGTCCTATAATGATGTAATTTTGCATCTATGTTGTATTAAACTCACATTTGGTAATCACATGCTACTTTTTATCTTAAGTTACTTAAGATTTGATCACCCTTATGTATTTCTCTCTTGTCACAGTAATATATTAACCATGGAAAACAATGATGAAAGAAGCATTGTTCCGGCATTTAACTCCAGCCAATCGACCGTTAAGATTGATTCATTATGTATCAAACTTGCCATTTTGAAGGAGAAGAATGATGCCCCTAATTGTAGTCATTTTTCTATACGGTAAGTTTTAATATGTTAATTCTCATTGCATATTATGAAACATTTTAATTGTACGTTGATTATTTATCTCTTGATTAACAATCTTTATTGCTGCATACTCATTGCATGTTTAAGCTCATGCACAAGTTTGAATAATTTTCTCAGTGGATTTGTTGTTCTCAATGAAATTAGTAATGGTGCCCAAGAACTACTCTTGAGCATAATTTTAGAAACATTGATAAAGGAATGATTTTTTGCTTTTATATATTTTCACCCACGTTGATAGCAACTAGCTAGCTAGTTATATTAGTCTGTTTATCTCTTTGAATATGTTTGCTAAATGTGAATTCATACTACTTCTTTAGAGTTTCATTTTAGAGCAGATATAGTTATTTTTTGTAATGGTTAATCTTATTTGAGTGAACTGCTGCCTATGATCATTTTAATTTGGTCTGCAATTGTCATCTGGTTCTTTTGCAATTAGCATATCATTGTTTTTTTATATTTTTTAAAATTCATTTCAGATGGGTTTTGGCTTAATAGTCAACTCTCTATTCTTTAGCATGTATATATGAATAACATTATCTTACTGCTCCTGGTAAGACTTGATGTCATGTTCTTCTGAAATTACAATAAATCTGATTTTTTTTTCTTTTATTTGCTTATCAGCATTTATGGAATTACCCTTCTTTTCTCCTATCTGATCTCTTTAATTATGTTTGGTCAACTCAGAGGTTATGTTGCTGGAATGCGCGATAAAGGTAACAGTAACTTGTTACCTTTTACCAAAGAACTGCCACCAATTGACATACCAAACTTCCGATATTGGCTCTGTGAAAAATGTATGCAGAATAATGAAACTTCAATGGATACAACTGCGTGGGATCACTGTGTGTTTCCACCTTCATGCCCTCAACAAAGTTTCAATCGAGTAGCAGTTCCTCTTTTTGGTGAGGGCACTTCAGGTAATTCACTTTTCAACGCGTATTAAACTCAACAATTTCGTTTTGTGATGATGGATTTGCATGACACCTGTCTAATGAAACTACTTTATAGGCCACCAAAGTATATATCATCTTCTGTTTATACCAAACTCAGTCTAAAAGGTGTCAATGAAGTAAATGCCCATGAAAAAGTTATACCGATATTTTTTTTTTTTTTTAGTTTAATCTTTTTTTAAATTACTGTCCTCAATTACTGTTTTTGTTTATTTATCAGGTTCTAAACCTGTTGATGGTACAAACAATGATGAAACCATCCTTGCTGCTTTAGAAGCTGATAAAAGTCAAACTTCTCCAGAAATTCCAGATAAAGTCAAAGTTCATCAAGAGCTAAACAAACATCATACGACCGACACTGATGCTGGTAAAAAAGATATCAATGAATTGAAAGATCATGAGAAGGCCCAAAAAGCAAGCATAGTTAGTGATGGTCAACCGTTTGAAAGTGGTCAACAGATTGAAAGTTACCAAAATGGACATCCAAGACGAAAGACTCGAAAAGTGCGTTTGTTAAAGGAATTATTGTGTGGAAATACTGAAATCCAGAAACGGAAAAAGGACAAATCATCTTCATTTCCATTTCCACAAATTAAAAGAAAAATGTCGCATGATCAATCTGATCATGATAATCATCATGACCATGATCCTAAAAAAGCAAAGGCTTTAAAGGTGGATGCAATTGCAAAAAACAATTTGGTGGAACATTCTAAAAATCCAGAAGCTCGTGAATTTGGAGAAAATATTAATAAATATGAGTGGAATAAACACGGGACTCAGAGGAGTTCAATTCATGGTAAAGTTGGTGGTGATGCAATGACAGCTTGGCGATCGATATTCAGTGAGATGGGAACAACAGTCAATCGGGTTCCACCTACTTACAGTGTGGCTAAAAGCAGAGGAACAGAACCCTGCCCCAACTTCATGAATTCATCAAAGTCAGACAAAAGACTCAACTTTTCAAAAAAGTTATCAAACAATCCGGTTAAAAGTAAATTCTTTTTAGAGGATTCAAGGAGGATGAAGGATGATAGTCGGTCAGACACAGAGTTAGGGCTCAATCTTTCTCTAAATTATGACCCGCAATCTCACATTCGATCTCAACCGTCCGTTTTGAACCGACCGCTTACCCAAGATTACAGTAGAAAATCTGGTTTTTTCTGGGGGGAATCGAGTCATTTTCAACATAGGATTCAATCAGATTCAGAATCAAAAGAAACATCAGTTCATGAGAAACCGGTCTATACACAGCTTCCATATGGGAGTTGCTCTGGTCATCAGAAATTGGTAACATTTCGTTTAATTCTGTAATTAACATGATTAATCTCTTTAATAATACGTTTAAAGTGTTTTATAGGATTTTTCTGATCCGTATAAGAGGAACATTGGAGTTAGAGGGTACTCTGAATTTATAAGGCCTAATAATCATCAAAGACAACAAGAGACAATGTTTTCAATTGGGAGATCAGATGAACGTGAAATTATCGAACTTATGGCTAAAAATCAATACGAGAGGAATTTATGTGAACCTAACAATGGGATAGTTTCCGGTTTTCATAAACTTATAAATGAAGGAATGACATCATCACATCATGAATATCTCACCACGATGAGACCACCTTCATCTTTAATTGCAGCTAGTGAAAACACGGGTCCCATGAGAAATCCAGCTGGCGGTTTCTTCCATCAAGATCGAGTTTCTTCATTTACAACGAATCAAAAGAGACCGTTAAATGGCGTTTGGATGTCGGATACTGGACCTCAGAGACATTATGATTCACGCTATTATTATGCATCTAATGGAAGTAATAAAAGACCTCAAACCCATCTCTATAATCCCACTAATATACACGCAATTGAAGCTTTTAACAAGTACAACAATGGTACACGTCAGCATGAAGCAGCCAACTTGCAATTTGGTCAAACGTTTGCAAAATACTCAGATAAAGACAAGGGGAAGAACATGATGGATTTGGATCTGAATCTTGTCGCTCCAAATACGGTTGAAGATCAAAACAATTTTGAATCTTTAGATTTGAATCCAAACCGCGTGAGTTCGTTTGATTCTTCATACTCAAATGAAGCGATACCTGCAATGCAATTATTAAGCTTAATGGACGCAGGGAAATTAAGTCAACCATTCAGTGTAACAAAACCAAAACAGAGACCAAATTCTTCTTGTTTTAGTCACTGCAACTCAACCGTGAATGAAAGAACTAACCCGATGGTCAATCCGATCGGAAACTCGTATTCTGGTGTGTTTAGAACAGGTCAAAATGTTAAGTTGACTTCCTTTAGTCATGGTCAACAATTTTATCATAAACAACAAGAGTTGAAGTCAAGAGGTACACCATTAGCTACTGTAGGCTGCAGACCAGAGGATTCTTATGTTTTTCCTCATCAATGGCAAGCAAGTGGAGGTCAAAACAAACCTGTTAACAAAGCTTTTGGACACAGGGTTGACTCGTCAATAACTGAAATCTGCACAATTAACCGTAATCCGGCTGATTTTAGTACACCGGGACCAGAAAATGTGTATATGATTAATGTTGAAGATCTGGTTTTCATTGGGCAGACTTCTTATAGATCAAACACTCAAAAGAAAGCCATAAAGCCTGCATCTTGAATCTTTTTGAGATAATATTTTATGGTAGCTTCATCAATAATAAGAAAAAGGAGATAATCTTATTACAATCAAGGTTAGTGATGAGAATAATTCAGGATATGAATGTGTCTTTAACTAAACTAAGTTGTGATTGCCTTTATGGCAGACAAGTATGGTTGTGCTTATTTAATACTGTCAGTTGTAAATATGTTATGTAATAGTTTATAGAATTTGTTATCTTTTGAGACTTAGGTTGGACGGTTGATCATTGTTTTCAGTTTTTGGGACAAGGTTGTTGAAAAAGTTTGTTGTTTTATACTCATGACTCGAAGTTGAGATAATGGTCTGGTGTTTATGCTTCAAATTGATTTGTGTAATTAGGTTTTTTAACTTACATTACATTTTCTATGTGCATGCATACATCTGTTGCTTTTGGCTTTATGATTGTTTTTTATATATTATACCAGAATGATGAACATCCAGAGATTCAATTTAAGGTATAAAATGTGTCAGATGTTTACTTAAACTTAAGCACAGAAACATAAGCTTACATTCATGAAATTGATCAACAAATCGACATTCTTCACTTGATTTCTAGTTGCTAATATATAGCAATCTAATAAATTCACATAGAACAAAACACATAGCATGCCAGATCCCAATTTTATGACATCTAGCAATTACTTATTCGCAACTTCTTCACTGTCAAATGTAACAAAACCAAAGGCTTGTGATGGACCTGTGACATGATCTAACATAATCTGATGCTCAAGTACATCACCATAATTGGAGAAATTATCCTCAAATTCATCTGCAATTTAAAGTTACAAACTTTATTGCCATCATATATTGAAATGATTTTGATTAGTCCATCATAGAAATACTTGTCATGTTTAGTGTTATACATTGAACTAGATTGTTTTCAGTGAGTTGATTATCTAGTTTTAATCAAATCCCAAACACCACCAAAACTACATTTGTATCACAAGTCAAGCAATGCCACTAACAAACAGTTTTGTATCACAAAAGATAATTTAGAGATTACTTTCAAGCTCATAACACAATCTTTTTTGACGAACAGAGGGACACCACTGAAACCAGACACAAATTATAACACTAAACATGACAAGTATTTCTAAACACAAACTCTACAACAAGAAGTTAACCCACTGTCATTGGTGATTGCTTTATCGCATTGCCTCCACCACTATCATCTAAATTTTAATCATATCGACTGCAGTTGCTATTTTCGTGGTTTAAAATGGTCCATCCATTTCCTGTTAAATTGATACATTTTTCTTCATATCGTACCAATCCTGCAAGCGAAAAATTGTTATTGTTACTTTATCTAAGCTCTAGACTTTAGGGTGTAGAGGTTGTACAATGGAATGAAGAAACCCGAAATAGATGCAAACAAAGAACGAAACACCGATAGCAATGCAACCTGAAGAACGGTAGTGATGATTGTTTAGTGAAAGTGAATGAAGAAAAGGAAACCCCTTGCTGCTTGCAGTTCGAAGAAGACATACGCCGTCTTTGTTTGATTCTTTTAAATCCCATCATCGTTTTTCCATCATCCTTTCTTTTCCTTCGTTAAATGAAACTCAGGAACACAAACAATTTTTCATTTTCCTTCCGATTACTTTCCTTTCTCTCCTTAAGTGAACTCGGGAACACAACCCTAGTGGGTAAGGTTGTAATCGAGTCGAGTTGAAACGAGTTGGGGGTGGGCTCGTGTTCTTGCTCGCATATTTACGAGTCGAGCTGGCTCGGTTTTTTTTTTTGTCGAGCTAAAATTTGAGCTCGTGCTTGGTTCGTAAAAAAGTTCAAGCCACGAGCCGTGCTACGAGCAAGCTCATTATTTTTTATTATTTTTGTAAGCTTGATTACTTATTTATTTTTTACATACTTTGATTTATATATAAAAAAACCAATACTTTTTGTAAATAGAATAGTGATTCCTATGTATTTTTTAAATAAAAATAAAAAAGGTTAAGATTAAAAAATATATATAAACAAGTAATTGCATGTATATACAAGCTATTATATTCATTTATATATATATTTATATCATATTTGGTTTAAAAATCAAGCCGAGTCACGAGCTGAGCTATAAGCCAAGCCAAGAGCCGAGTTGGGGTGGGCTCGTGCTCGTGCTCACAATATTTCTAGCCGAGCAGGCTCGGCTTATTTATGAACGGGCTTTTTTCTAGCCGAGTCACGAGCCACGAGCTTTTTACACGACACTACTAGTGTGGACAGGGCTGGCCCATAGCATGGGCGAAGTGGGCCGTCGCCCCGGGCCCAATATTTTGAGGGGCCCAAAATTAAAAAACATATATTATAACTATTTCTTTCTGATTTCAATAAAACCACCATGTAGCATGGTGGTTAAGATATTGCATACAACAATATTTTACTTCATCTTTTAATAATAAATTACAAAATAAAAATCCAGAAAAATATACAAAAATCCTGAAAAAAACATATTTATGTTGTAAATTTTTCACAAATTTCCAAAAATATAGTTTACATATTTTGAGTATTTAATCTATCTAATTAGTTTAAAATAGATAAAAATACCCAAAAAAATTTAAGAAAGCCTTGAGGTTTTGATTGATTTATAAAAGAAATTATTTTACAATTGTAACACCCCGAATTTTGTATTGGTAAAACGAGAATTGGAGGAAATCTTCTGTCTGTTAGTATTATGCTTACGATCAAGTTTTGGTGTTAGGACTGTTGTAAACTAACGGTACCCTAGTGTAACCCGATTATAATATGAAATAAACATGTTAGTTATATT
>WOUH02009612.1:0-17008 GCA_009936405.2 Stevia rebaudiana
ATTTGTAACAATTTTGATAACTATACAAATTAAATAAATGTATTATTTTTAGAGAAAATTTCAAAGAAATGTAACATACTTTTTAGATTTTTTCAATTATTTTAGGAACAAAATTCTAGTTACCAATAATAAGTTTTCTTTTAATATTTGTAAATTCATATTAATAAAAAAAAGTACATATAATAGAAATTATAAAAAAAACAGAATTAATCTATTTAAGGAATTGATATATTCGGTAGATTAATGATAATAATAAGTTTTCTTTTAATATTTGTAAATTCATATTAATAAAAAAAGTACATATAATAGAAATTATAAAAAACAGAATTAATCTATTTAAGGAATTGATATATTCGGTAGATTAATGATAATAAATGCATATTGAATTGATTTAAATATTTTAGGCAGATATTTATTTTTTAGTAAAGAATGAATTAAAATATTGGTTTTAAAATGACACATGGATATTTGAATAATGGAAATTGCCAAATAGGCAAACATGCTTTCAATAAATGCCATGTGGCATGTAAAACCTTACTTTATTAGTATAGTAAGATGCATAAGTCGAGAGTTAAGCCAAACATTGAGTACGTATTTTACTCAGATTAAATTGAGTAAAATAAGGATTTTAATTATATTTCATAAACTAAATTAAGATCTTATGCATTACACTACTTGAATAAAGAAATATTAATTAGCAAGGGTGAAATAATATATATTGGGTTGAATAACAAAATTATTAAATAATACATGAGAAAAAAATAAAATATGAAGATTTGAGAAATAAGAAAAGTGAGAAAATAAATCTTGAACTCGTAGAAATATGAGAGTGACATTAAAATTAGTTATTTATTAGTTGATAGCTTAAAACCCGTGTATTATACATGTTTACATAACCAACACTTAAATTTTGTATTATTAAATCATTGCATATATATATATATTAAGTTATTATGTTGTGAACACTTAAAAATTAATAAATGTTTGACAATTCTATGACTATACATTATGGTTTGTGGTTTTTAAAATTATTAATTATAAACTTTTTAAATATATATATATATATATTTAAATTTAGTTGATAATTATATAAAGTAAAGAAAAGTTTAAAATTTAAATAGAGTAAATTGCGTTTTCGTTTCTGATATTTGCATGGCTTAACGTTTCAAGTCTTAATAATTTTTGTTATTAAACCATTAAGGAAAAACTGTTAAGACTTGAAACGTTGGGGAGCTAAACTGTTAAGAGTTGAAACGTTAGAGAACTAAGTTTTTAAGATTTATAACGTTAGAGACGAAACTGTTAAGACATGAAACGTTATGGACGGTGGTGGACTGAAACTGTTGAGTAATACAAACCTTAGGGATAATAAGTGCAATTTACTCTTTTAAATATATAATATAAATAGTTAATAGATAATAACAAATTTTAATAATTTTGAAATTTAAATCTTTTTTACAATTTAGGATAAGCTAAAAAATATAAAAAAAATTCAAATATTGTTTTGTTATCATGTGTCATTATTTAGAATAATTTATTAGAGTTAGATTATATCGATAGATGTGGAGTTGACGTACCTATAAATTCTCGCTTGTCTTTAACAATAATAATATTTTTTACAATTTGAAACAAAATCTATCTATTAACAATAAACACTAAAAGTTTAACAATAGTAATTTTTTTTTTTACAATTTAAACCAAAATCTATCTATTAACGATAAAACACCAAAATTTAACAAAGGTAATTAAGAAAATAATTAATAGAAAAAATTAAGATATTTAAATTATGAAATGATATATTTAAAGGTCTAATATACCGGTGGCTAAAGATAATAATCAATAATTAGATATTCAAAGCTATTATAATATGAGGTTTTTTATAAGATTTTAGTGATAAAAACAATATTTTTAATACATTTTTCCATTACTTATATCTTATAAAATGTGGAAAATACCCTGACTCAACAAGCCACACTGTAAATGTTGAACTCAAACTCTACACGTTAAATTAAACGAGTTGGATAGATGAGTCCAGGTCTATAATTGTTGGTTACTTTAGTGAAAAGTTCTAAATGCATTCGAATTTACATATACATATAAAAGATGAAAGTGTTATACATGTGTAATAATAATATCCTAAAACAAACAATATATATTTTGAATTGATCTTAACGGGTCCTCACAATATCATTGAGTTGAAACTACATCATAATACATATACCTATCTATTTAATAAAAAATTAAATTTTTGTTAAACAACATTAGCTTTAGCTTAAGATCCTTACAAAATTTAACTCACCATTTAACTTATCAACTGGAGTGTATGAAGACAAGATCAAAATATGAACATAAACCTTAATTTTTATACCATGAATTTTGGAAAATTGATTTAGATTGCAAAGGGTGGATGGTTGGTTGTTGGAAACACCTTTTTGGCACCTTGGATTTACCAAAACAAGCTTAGATGATGATCACCATGATGCTTCTTGTTCCTGAGAAAGCGGCAGTAAGTTTTGAGAGAGTTTAAGTGTTCTTTATTTTTGTTTGTAACTCTGAAGGTGATATGGATGGTCCTTTTCCACATTAATTTCAAGAATTAACTAGGTGGGTTGAACCATCGGTATTTAGGATGATCCATGAGTCATTGGGTGGTGGGTTGGGCTATTTTTTTTTCTTTTTAATTAGCTAGTCAACCCATTAGTAGAATGACCCAACTAATCACTTAGCTCCACTTGTTTCGTAGTCCGCGTTTATTTAATTCCGTTTGTTTTCGTTTTCGTCTTCGATTTCAATAATAATAGTAATATTTAAATTTTGTGATTCATATACATTGTATAAGTTCAAATATATATATTTTATGTTTCACCAACGTTTGTGGATAAATACGCGTACGTAATTTGGGAATCCGTATGTTTGTGCTAATTTGTGCACTTCATGTAAGATATTTAATAGCTCCTAACTAATTATTTTACAAACATAATGAGTGGAAATCAAATGGCTTGCTTGGTTTGTTAATGACCCGGAATGACCGGATCCAGAACCCTAAATTGTCGGGTGTTACATCATCCCATTGTTAAAGAAAATTTTGTCCAGAAATATTTGATAGATCTTGGTAATGTAGAGAGTGTGTGATTATTAAGGATGGTTGTGACATTTTTGTGGTTGAGAAGGTACTTGAGAATGTTTGGATGTTTTCTTGCTGAGAGTTGTTTGAATCGTTTGTGTTTGAGAATGTGTACGATTTGAAGAAAGTTCATATATTGGGAAGTGTCTTAGGGAAATTTTGTCGGTTGTGACATCATCTCATCGTTAAAGAAATATCGTCCCAAAGTTTAACTTGTCTCCACTCAAATAATGGAGTAATACCTAGTTCTCACGTTCCCACGTGAACTCTCATCTCGCTTTTGTTTCATCAAATTGGTTTACAAGATCTACTTTCGATACAGCTTTCGTCTACTTGCAACTTAAACATTTAATGATCTGAAAAGTGTGTCATTAGAGAGGCACTTCTTAGAGTTTGAAAGATGAAAGACATCATGCACGTAATTGAATCTCTCGGATCAGCTTAGTCGGTAAGTGATGTGTGTGATCATGGGTATAATCTAGCAAATAATAAAATTTATAATAAAACGATCATCTAACACACAAACGATAGTGAACCGGTCGGATTATAGTGTGAAAGGTAAGACCTAGCATCGATCCAAGGATTCATGGACAGAACCAAGGCGAACTCAAGATCAGGAAAGGTTCATGCAACTTAGATGGTTTCTATGGTCAAAACGGTCAAAATGGTCAAAGTCAACAAAAAAGTCAACTCAAGGTCAAACTAGCAATTAACACGCAAATAACAATCAATCAAACAAAAGGTAGTCATCTATGTTACAATCATGCAGCTATCATGCAATTAACAGGTCAATGGACTCATCTATTGGGATTTGGTTTCCATTAATTAGTCAATTAATGGTGATTAGGTCAAATCGATGCAATTATCCTCTCGGCCTAAAGCATACGACTCAAGACACCAATCAAACAACTATTGAGCACCCTAAATCATGGTTAAGGTTTCCTCTCGGCTTAACCTAACCTGTAACGCATATCCTAACACTCGGTTTCCCTCTCGGTCTAAACAGCGTATCAAAATCACATCTAATAACCTACTCATATGTTCAATTGCTAACCAATTAGCCAAATTTACTAGGTTATCCTCTCAGTCTACCCAATTAACCCAAACTAACAGCTAGATAACCTAACTAGCCAATTAGACACCCAATCAACTCAATTAAGACAAACTAAGCCTATGGACAAATCTGGTACCAATTATTATCACCTATTACCGGTATGTGATCAACTATTAGCTGTGTTTCAACTGCTACTAACCAATTTTAGTGAATCATTGTCCAAATCTTTGTTAAATACAATCAAAACATGCAATCATGCAATCCTAGGCAACTACTACGAATTTAGCCAACCATAATTGTGCAAACAATCAAACTAGTCATATTAAACATCATCTCAATCGAAAGAACAGAAGAAAACAAGAGAATATCAAAGTCAATGATTAAACTAGAAAGTCAACTAACAAAACAAACCGAATTAGCTATTCTAGAGCTTCCAAGCTTCAAATTTGATTGATCCAGTAGCTAAAACATCCAAAATCGACTGGACTTGATGAAGAAATCGAACCCCCAAACCGCTGGTATCGACCTCAATTTATATGAAAACGAATTAGGGTTCTATTGGTCAAAGGTAAGGGCGCGTACCGCGCCGCGACGCCTAAAAGGATTGCGCGTACCGCCCCGGACAAAATACTTCTTCAACCCCAGGATGTGATGAGTCGACATCGAGGTGCCAAATGACTCCGTCGATAAGAGCTCTTGGGAGTCATCAGCGTGTCGGGGTGGTCGCGGAGTGGATTTCAAGGCAGGGTGATACGCGCGGGGATCAAGCCTTTCGCACGCGTACTGCGGGCGGGCAGAATTTCAAATCTTTTACTTTTATTTCGTTCTTTCGTCTCGTTTATACTCGGGTGCTTGTTTCTTGTGCGTTTAAACTCCAAAATGTCATATTAAACACGAACTCCTGAGATATACGAAGATTTTAAGTTTATGGACGATAAGAACCAAAAAACTATACAAAACTATATAAATACTTATACAATTGACTCTATTTACGACGAGAAATCTAATATGTTTTACAACACATCAGTAAGCCATAAATTAATTCCTCCCAAGATTTTTGAACTGTCCGATGTACTCGGATTAAGATTACCTTGTTTATCGAAAATGAGTTACACCTTTTCATGGTGTGATTTTCTAAAAGGGCCTTGTTGACTTTTTAGAATTCCAAAGCTTGTGACGTTTGTCGGAATAGCTTTTTTGTCCTTCAATAGCTGTTGTCATGAAATTTTGAGTTAGCTTGATTCCTCTCGTAATATCGCGCATGAACTCATGAGTAGTAAGTTTTCTGTTGTCCCATGTGACCTAACAGATAGATGACGTATATTTTTTTTTCTGTGCAGTTCCTCAAATGGTGCTAGTTCATTGCTATTACGTTGTTGTTTTTTGGAGGCATTTAACTAGAGATAAGTCAAATTTCCCACAGTTAGTATGATCACTGCAAAAACCCGTAACATGACCTAAAGAGGTTGAATGGTGCGTCATAAGGATTATTGCTTTGCGGATGACATATTTTCCTTTTTAAGGTTTGGTCCTTTCTCTAAACCTACACCCCTACATATTCATAATGCACAAAGTAGTTTATATATAGGGCGTACGTATGACAATAACCCATCCGACAGCCCACCACTACCTTGACATATCAAATCATACGCTTGTTAGTATTCAAGGTGTGTTTTTTTAGCGTATTAAATGGGATGGAACCAATCACGTGCCCAGAGATCCTTAGGGAGAATTTTCAGAAGTTTGAGCCAATTGAGCTTTTCGCTTCGAGAGGTTAAGGGTTGGCACAACTCCCTGAATTTGAAGGCGGGTGGTTTGTTCCCTTCGTTCTGCCGGTTTCATTGATTTTAAGAATATGTGAGGATTTGGTTAAGCAGTTTATGATCACTTAGATGATGCTGCCTTTAGTAGAGTTACCGAATCATTGGTGGTGTAGTTTATGGAAACTTGCTTCAATTCCACATCAAAATCATTGATTGTTGGAGTAAGCCAAGCGGGTTCTGATTTTCATCTTGTGTTTGGCCACCAACAAGGTGCTTTTATATCAAGGGTCATTTTGTCGGACTTAGGATGATTGGAATACAGGAACTTATAAGTCTAGTCTAACAATAATTCCATTAAGTTCCCGTAAGATCCATTTTCATTCTCTGAAGTAACTAATGCCATTAGAGTTTCGTGTGGTTTGTCGATGAATTCAATTATCTTCTCTCGGTGCTTCGAGTTGTGCATTGTTAGTTTGATCAGGTAAACTGTTGTGAACAATGAGTTGTAAAGCATACATGCGTAAGAGGTGGGGTAGGTGTTATCTCTTCGTGTTAGCATTACCCAGATGATGTCCAAAAGCTATAAACTAAACTTTAGTTAGTTTGGGTAATTTGTTTCAATATTAGAAAGTTTATATTTGGAGTCAAGTATGTATATGTATGAAGTCAAAAGTTAAAAGACATGTCGGTCAGGGCTATATAAACCCAAAACATGTACGTATTATGAATGTTGAATATATGTATGTATGAACAAATTCTCTGATCAAATTCAAAGCAAGTTTACATTGAAATCATTGTGTTGTTCATCCAATTATGTTCTTAATTCCAACTTTTGGTATCAGAGAATTGTAATCGATCCAAGGGATATAGAACGAACAAATTTTTTTTTGTTCTTTTGTGTGCAAAATGCAGGAAATTGAACTTTGGCAATTGTCTTTGAGAGAGTAGATGAAATTGCATAATTTTGTCAATCAAAGGAATGAAGAAGAAGAAATTGTTTGCCTATTTTAAATTGAACTTGAACTAAGAAATTGTAGAAGGCATCCAATACTCACGTAAGTGTTTTGATTCAATCGTTTATTTTAAATTCAAATTCAAATAACTAGTCAAATTAGTTATTGCTCTTTGAAATTCAACCAATTCTATTAATTTAGAATTATTTCTTTTAGCAAGATATAATAAAGAAACATGATCAAATAGAAAACAAATTATGTTATAATCTTGTTAATAGTTTTCGTTCATATAAAGTTGATCAATTGAATGAAATCTGTGATCAAGTTGGCTCATAAATCAAATTACAATTTCATCCAAAATTGTATTCATGACTGTGGAATATTTTTTTATCGTAAATTGAAGGCAGAAACAAATCAAAAGCATTTGCAAGGGCTGTGTTTTTCTTTTCTGCATTCCTAATGTATACAGAAGTAAAGTTTGAGAGTGTTTTCGGTTGCCATCCAAACATATAAAATCACAAGTCAAAATTAAGCCTAGTGGGTTGTTCTAATTCAACTAAGCAACTTCAAGAAAGTTAGAGAGGCTGGTTTTGCGGGAAAAATTATACAGAACAATATTGTTGTATGATCTTGCAAGAAAGGGGCATTGGTCTTTTTTTAAGTCACAAAATCAAAAGGATTTCGGTTGTTTTGTACGGCGAGTAAAACAAGCAAACCAACGAATTGCATTTTGAGAAAGCCTCTAATTAAAAATTAAGTCTTTGAAACTAGATCATACGGTTTTTATACCAAGTGCAAGATTTGAACATTTGTGGTTCATAGCAAAAAAAAAAAAAAAAAACCCGTTGGTTTGTAGCAAGTTAATCAAACCCATGTGGTTTATAGCAAGTCTCGAGCCTTTTGGTTCATAGCAAGTCAAACCAAACCTTTGCGTTCATAGCAAGTTAAACAAACATGTTGGTTTGTAGCAAGTTGAACCTTTGGTTCAAATAACAAGTCGAACAATTAGTTGTTCAAAATTAGCAAGTGCAAGTAGAATCAACTTGATTCAACATTGCAAGTAAGGACCAAACCTTGGTAAAAGCAAGTACAGTGAAGTGGTCATTAAAATCCAATTAGCAACTTGGTTGGATAATCTTTTGATCAAATTCGCAATGGGGAGAATCTGATTAGCAAGTAGATCAGAACCTGATTAGCAAGTTGTCAGAAACAAAAAGAAACTCGTTAGCAAGTTGGCGAGAAGCAAGTTTTGCGATATCCAGTTAGCAAGTTGGTTGGATATTTTTTGATCAAATCCGCAACAGCAAGCAAGGTCAGTGATGCCTAATTAGCAAGTAGGGTCGACAATCCTTTGATAAAAAAAAAGAGCAAGTTAGTGTTCATAACCTAAACACAAATATTGATTGTTACACAATCGGTAGATTGTTACCCATTAATGATTTGGTTTAAGTTAGTATTCGGTTTCAATTGATTTTGCGCAATGATAATATATTAACCAAAGCTGTCAATCAGTTCTCATTAACCAGTAAATGCGGATCGAACTAATTTTATTAATTCACCGTTTACTCTAATTTAACCCAATATTTTTAACCGGAGACAAATGTCAGTTAAAAAATGGACGAAAATAGCACCATTTTGCAACCGCACGTACTAAACTAGCACGGACTTTCAAAATTGGACCGAACTGTCAATTTTGGTAAACTATAGGGAATAGAACGACCATTTATTGTTTGGGGATGGTGATGGTGATGGATTCTTTCAAGATGCAGATGCAGAGAGGAATTGGAGCTCATGGAGGTAGATCCATGGCGGATGATGAAATTGAAATGGAAATTTGGATGACGGCAACATCTTTGAGATTTCATGAGTTTTGGGCCATCAAGCCCACGTATCTTTAGGGTTTTAAATAAGTAATTAATATTGGTTTTATTTAAATAATTTTAATTTGTTTAATTAAATATAAAAAAGTGGTTATTTTTATGTTGGAGATAAAATGTGTTTGTGGGAAGGATGAGTGAAATCTAACATGTTCTTTGAAAATTTGGCTATATTTATTGAATACAAAACACAATTTATGGTTATTTTTATCATTCAGCAGAGTCAGTCAGATACATAATCAAACAGTCACGTTTTAGTCTGATGCAGACTCAGTCAGAACTTTTAACTGGGTAAGCTTTTGACTCAGTCAGATCATACCCAGTTAGACAAATCAAACAGCCCCTAAGTCACATAAGCATCTCCGCAAACATTGTTGGACATTATTAGAGAATATATGTGCACCACATATGATATTTCTATATTAACCTAAGAGGGCAGTATGTTGGTTGGTATGGAGTATTGATTAAGCATGCTATGACAACATGAGATAAAGACCGACCGGTGAAGCGGATTATCTCGGCAAGCTGATTACCGACCGGTGATCCTGGTCGGCCCCGGCACCACCCCGAGCCATTGCATGTGCTCTAAGAAGGCGGTGTTAGCCGTTCTTGTTGTCATTATGTCAAAATCTAGCATCTCTCATATATTATAAATAAATAACACTGGGACACTTGGCATAATTCTAGCTCATCCTCAATTCTCTTTTCCCGCTAAATATTGGAGTCCATAATTATGGGAACGTGGTGCAAAATCTCTTACATGTATCCTTGATTTAACTCATTTAATACTTTGTTTTTTCAACATTATTTCTTTGATTGCAGTTACCTAATTAGATTATTTAGTTCATTTTAAATCAAAATTACACTAATATTTATAAATTCAATTTTGGTTACCAATCATCACGCAATATTTGTTATATGAAACAATTTTTTTCCTTAGTAATTATGGATACACCACATTTGCAAAGATTTAGAATTTTTTTTTTTTTGAACCATATACGGTAAACGGGCAACAAGCTACGCCGCCATATTATAAATCTCTCACTATATTATAGATCTTTGTAATCGTATATTGTAAATCAACCTAACATTATTTTTCATTCAATACATACTTATAGTGCTATATCGCTTTATACATGTTTTCTTTGCGTTTCTTCAAATTTCAAGTAATCTTAACTCTTGCAAGTCTTATTAAGCTATTTTTCTCTTTGATAATTTTGCTTTTAACTTGGTAATTATATGTTATTAAAAGTTAAGCTTAATCTATGTATAATTATAAAAAATAAAAGAGTATTTTTCAACTACACAAGAAATGATTGAAACTTTTTCCCTCAATGGATTTATTATTCATTCAACTTCTAACCTTATACTTTTTATAAGTTCAAAAATGTTACTAATTCCTTATTTATTTTTCCAGGGTAATAAAATCCAAGCAAAATGTTGTCAAATTATCTAAGTTTGGAAAGTTAGTGCGTTAAAGAGAACCATGTGTGTTTATTACAAAATTTTCTCCATGTCACATTAATGCAAAGTATATATATGCGAATCATACATATAAAGTTTGTGTAAATTTTGCATCCACTATTATCAAATGAAATGAATTGGGTTGATTATATGGTTTATCTTTTTACTATCTTTAACTCGCTTATAAAAAATATCATTCCCGAGAATTCCATAGTCGATTCGTGCCTAAAAGTTTTTATATTATCATTCTATTATTTAAATATGTATTTTTTCACATACTATTGAATTCATGTTACTCAATGAAACATCTTTTACTCATGACAAATGACTTTTCACTTAGGTAATAACGATGAATATGAAATCAATAAAAGGACTAAAAAGGATCACACATTATGGAAGAACTTTGCCTTTAATAACCATTAACCCTGTTTTAAAACTTATACTAAAGAAAAACATTTTTTTTTTGAAGTTACTTAACTTTTATTAGGTGTCCAATTTTATGTATATTTTTAAAAATTATTTAGAAGTTTTTAAAATTATTTGTGACAAGTGAAACATATATGAATTTTGATTTAAAATAAGTGAAAACTTTTTCTAATTAACTTAAATTAAAAGGCACGCATGAAAAACAAATTCATAAAATAATAACAAATTTTCATAGTTAAATTGAGAAAAAAAATATTCATTAAATAGTAAAAGGTATCCATATATGTTTCATTTGTTATAAATTAATTTTAATATATTGAATTATTAATGAAAAAATTACAAATAACTGAAACACTTAATGAAAATTGAGTGACGTGAGACCAACATAAATACTTTGTGTGACTTAATTGAAACACTTGATGAATTTATATACTATATTAATTTAAATATTTACGTACTCAAACGTGTAATACGCGGGTCTCTAACCTAACTGGTTATATATGTAACTAGCTTATAACCTGTGTGTTACACGTGTGTCACATATCAAATACATATTAAAAAAGTTCGATAATAAAAATTTAAATTAATCAAATATTGTTACACAAACTTTACTGAAATATTAAACAAAAAATAAATCACAATTTATAAAATAAATTACAAATCCATAAAAACTTGTTTGTAAACAACATTGAAAGTTTTGTTGATAATTTGTCCATCTTTATCTAATATTAATATTTTAGCATCGTCTCTGCTTTTAACTCTTGAAAGTGCAACATATACCTGACAATGGGAGAAAACTGGATGTTTTAGATAAATATCAACTCTTGAAAGAGATTGACCTGACTTTTTTAATTGACATAGGAAACTGTCTTCTTTGAAATTTAAAGGGGATTTTTTTTTGTCTGGAGGTAAATATATAAATTATATTAAATGTAGTAATAATACGTACTATTAGAGATTCCCATAAACATATTTCTAACAACTGGTTGATCATTAATTCTTTCATTCATAGTCAAATCAAGCATAGGAACCGGAGATAAAGATCTCTTTCTAGATTTCATTTTACTCTTAACTTTTGAGAAATTAGTTAAATAACTATTACGGGTTAATCTAGATGTACTTGTGAAGGCACCCAAAGTAGAAGAAACTAAAATAATTAAAATACAATTAATAATAATGATAGGAAATTTCAATCAATGTAAATACTTAGTAATATACTTTGTCACGAACCTTGGTAGTTTTGATTTGAAAATAGTTGAATGCAAATGTTGAATTCGGTGTCATATTTTCTTTTCATAAAAATTTGACCTATAATTACTTGATGAGATTGTAAATGATGGATTTCTTAAACTGTAACCTAAAAAAATATATATATACATTTTAAGATAGTTAATTTACTAATCAGAAATTATTTAAGTTTGTACAATAAAAGACAAAAGAATAAATAATCAATTATAAATAACCAGCATTAGACGAAGCACTACTTATTTTTTTCTTTTGTTATCTAAATACAATTTTCTAGTTTTGTGTGCCTCTGAAGTCTGAAGAAGAGTTTATAAGCATTTTTAGATTATAAGTTGTAACATAATATTATATTCATAATGAGTTTATTTGTTTTATTTCTATATAGAATAAGAACAATAATATCTGTATATACTATAATTTTTAAAAGAATTGTTGAATTATATTATAAGATAGATAAGGATTGAAATTTAAACCAAATTTAAGCTTAAAGCTATCTGTACAAATATATTATTTTCTAATAGGTTGGAGATATAAGTGAATTTGTTAATCACAATATATGATTTAAAATTCTTTAAAATAAAGCATAAATATTTGTGAATATTTAAAAAAATTATAAACAAAACAATAAGTTGCACATAAATTAGATAATACAATTCGAAATGTTAGACAACAATGTCCTCTCTACGTAACCTAAATAAACAAATAAAATGGTCAAATAATAATTACATCAACCGGTAAAAAATGTAACAGAGTATCATAATTAAATAATTCATACCGTTTAAAATGTAAGGTAACGGAGTTCTTTGAATGCCCAAAAAAATTGAAGATGAGGATGATCTTGAAAACGATGGGGTTGGAGACATAAAAATAAAAAATATATTGTAATTAATATTAAACAATATTAGTTTAAACAGTTTTAAAATGATTACTCTAGTTTTGATTGTTTTATCATAGATAGTTTACCGGTAAATATATACAATTTCAATTGAAAAAGAAAATATATTGTATGTTATATATGAACTCTAAAGTGAAGTATATTAAGGAAAAAAATAAATCAAATACTGACTAACCCTATATTATAAAATGAGAATAAGAAAGATGAGGATGATCTTGAAAACGCAATTATATCATGTTCACAAATGTGTTTTCCATATAAGAAGGAAAAAGGAGAATAGTTTTTATTATGCAACAAAGAATGAATATGATTGTTACTAATATATATATATATATACTAAAAGAAAAAGTTTATTTATGGTTAGTTTTGACTGAAATAATATATATGCAAAATTAACGTATTTTATATATGGAATTGTTAATAATAGACTATATATTTACGAAATTAACTCAAATTGGGTTATATTGGTAAATTATATTTTACCAAAAATACAACGTATTTATATTAATTACAGTATCAATAACTTATGAAATTGATATATTTTTTAAATCATTGGTTAACATACATTGAATTAAGATAATTATGAATTTAGGGTGAATGCGTTGGATTATAAAATATACATATTCAACTAACCATAATTAAAAAATAATAATATTAAAATTTGATTTCAAATAAATATTTAACCAATGTGTTTTTTGGCTAAATAACATTTATATCTCATTTACGTATAAGATTAATCATTCATTTAAGAAAACATGAAAATCATGCTTGGCAAGTGGCTGCGAATTCCACGAATTTAATATATATAATGGGATTAGAACTAATAAGTTGTTTTTAATTGTATATTAAAATGATTACTCTAGTTTTGATTGTTTTTTCATGTATAGTTACCAGTACTTATATACAATTTCAACTGAAAAAAAAATATACATTGTATGTTATATATCAACTCTAAAGTGAAGTATATTAAGAAAAACAACAAATCAAATAATGGCTAACGTTACATTGTAAAATGAGAATAAGAAAGATGATAATGATCTTGAAAAACGTAATTATATCATACTTAGAAATGAGTTTTCCATATAAGAAGGAAAAGAAAATTAGTTTTTGCTATGAAATAAAGAATGAATATATGATTGTTACTAATATATATATATACTCACATAAGAAGTTTATTTATGGTTAGTTTTAATTGAAATAATATATATGCAAAATCAACGTATTTTATATATGGAATTGTTAATAAGTGAATATATATATTTACGAAATTAACTCAAATTAGTTTATTAATGGTAAGTGACACATAGGTGCCACATAGACCAAGTGGTTTAAAAAAGTGTCATGTGCCACTAAAAACCTTGCTTTACTAGATTAGTAAGATTTTAATTGAATTTTAATATATTAAATATTTTTGAAATAAAAAGGTATTTATGGTATTTTGAAATATAATTCTGAAAATTAACGTTCATCCACATAAGTATTATTTGTGTTACATTTATTCCACCTTGTAGTTTCAAATCAAGATTAAGTTCATACCACATGATCATTTGTGTAATAAAATCTAGATTAAGTTACTGAATACGATTGTTTTATAGGCAAAAAAACAATGTTTGGTATGATCTAAATTCTAACAGAATAGTTGAGAGAATGAACTGCACGAGAAAAGGAAATGTATCATTATTATTCTATTGTCTTCATTGGTATTCTATAAGAATATCATAAATCATTAATTCGTGTTTTCGGTAGGCATAAAAGAAGATATACTAGAATACAATTTATGAGTAATTCATGGTCGAACCTAGATAACGTCCTGGGTCGAGTCATAATTCAAGACATGATTTATGTCACAAGTCGGGTCAGATCATGAGTCAATAAATTGTTCAAATAAATGAATCATAATCTTATGAAATCATAAATTTCATTCGTGCGTAGTTACCAAACATGGTTAACTAATGTAACGAACGAACCATTCCATATATTTTTTTTTCATTCATGCCGATAGCTAATACTACAAAGCGATATAAGAGTTAAGGGTGTTCAAAAAAATCAAAAAAAAAAAAAAAACGAAACCCGAATCGTATCTGAAACCGGAAAAAACTTATTCGAATTGTTGTTTTGGATTTCGGATCGGATATAACCGAATTCGATTAAGGATTTCGAGTTAATAGGATCGGATTTGAATTCCAATTTTGAAAATTTTCGGATTAATTGGTTTAATCGATACTAGGTTAGTTTCCTATGTATTACACGGGTTGAATAACCATTACAATGTCAATTACATATGTTCGTAAAAAGATTTAATACACTGATTCTTTTTGAGTTTTTAAAGTTTCATCCTCAATAGTAGAAAATAAACTTAAAGAAGGTTACTTTGTATTAAAGTTAAGTTTTAGTTAGGAATACTTTTCATCGACTTATTTAACAAAATATACATGGGTTAACTTGCATCAAAATTTATACATGTTAAATAGGAAACTCTTTGAACATGTGTGACACCCCGCTCCCTGGCCCCTGTTCTCCGACCGGTCCGTGAGCGGTCTACCATTGTATCAGCTCGGTATTTGTAGGATCGAGTCAACCGGTTTAATTCACAACTCAGATTACACCAAACAAACATTTCATTCATATTAAAAGTTGATACAATACAGCGGAAGCAATTACGATTACAACATATATTAAACAAATACATTACATGAAATTCCCATAGTCCCCCCCTGCCCTGTTTTAGATACCTGAGATTACATATGATTTGAAAAACGGTCATCTATAAGCTGGTGAACTCACACGTTTTGATATCATGAGTAAAACGTTTTTCAATTGATTAAGACCATAATACTATTTGCAAAAATGTTGATCAAACAATTTTCAGTGATGTTATTACCATCAAAGTACCGGTACCGAAGCGTGATGTGATTTTGCCCCACATATGACTACCATAAATCATATAAGATAAAATAATAATGCATGCACGTAAACCTCCAGTTCTACTGCATGAGGTTTATCAGGCCAGTAGTACTACCCATTATTACCATGCCACCCAGTGTTAACGGTCCAGTTGTAGGGGACTTTGATTATGTGGTATGTTAAAATTAAAACGTGTTACAGTTATGTAATAACGGATAGTGATTATGTCATGTCTTAAAACGTAGTGATATGTATATGTAATCTCCCTCGTATTGTAAAACAGTAAAAACCTACTAAAGAGGGGTCATGAAACTCACTTAGTGGACGTGGTAATGAGATAGATAGTATGAGAATAAGAGAATAAGTGATCTACAAGCGTAACCTCCTCCGAGCGTGTGATAAACGGCTTCTAGCGTGAATACGATCGATCAGAACCGCGTATAACCTCCGTACGAATCCAAATCAGAAATCAGGGCGAATGTGTGTGTATTGTGATAAAGTTTGGAATGCAGAAATGATCTGCTCGTCGACTCCTATATATAGGCAATTCTGGGTTAGACAGGCGATACGCGCGGCTAAGGGTGTCGACCTTGCGCGACGCGCGCAGGAAGGTTAGTTGAGCCGCCCTTATCTGGTGGCTAGACGGTACGTGCGGTGCGCCGTAACTATCCTGCGTGACATGCATGGGATTACTTATCAAGGTGGGTTACCGACTTGTTAATCTAGGTGGTACGCGCGGTGCGCCACAATTCTCCTTCGCGACGCGCGTGAGAGCCGTGGACTTGCGGGCCTCTCCGAGGCTGCCACGTGGGGCTGAGTCATTGGTTCGGAAGTTTCCACGTGGCTAGAGAGATGCCACACTTGTTTTGGTGTCGCCACGTAGGGGCCAGACTTGCCACGTGGTGCGTGGCTCGCACTGTTTAAACGCGACGGGTTACTTTGTTTTTGCGTTTCCTGCTTCGTTCAAACTCAGCATTGCGCGCGGTTTTTGCCTACGTTCACGATTTTCCATTTCCCATCTAACCCCATGTCACACCCTGCCGGTGCGCGGAATTCACTGGCGTGACACAACTGCTCATAAGCTCATGATTTCTATTTAAAGTTTCATAATATTAAACACCAGTTTCAATTGTCTTACAAGATACTAAACATGTTCAAATTACATATCAAGATAGAAATGATCAAAATAAGTCCTTCAAGTCTAAGCATATCCAACAAGCTCATAATCTAAGTTTCACCTGAAACATATAAGAAAAAGTGTCAACTACACGAGGTAGTTGGTGAATCACATAGGTTTTATGTT
>WOUH02009625.1:3023-17001 GCA_009936405.2 Stevia rebaudiana
TTTTGGGGACTTTTTAAATGCTTGCGCGCCATGCGGGGGGAGGGGGGGGGGGGTGTTTGTGCCCACCTCCCATGATTGATCCAAGAAATTTTAAACACCTTGGGCCTAGCCTTTTGAGGGCTTTTTAAATGCTTGCATGGCGTGTTTGTGCCCGCCTCCTATGATTGACCCAAGGAATTTAAAACACCTTGGTCTAGCCTTTTGAGAGCTTTTTAAATGCTTGTGCGCCATGCACGAGGGGGTTGTGCCTGCCTCCCATGATTGATCCAATGAATTCTAAACACCTTGGGCCTAGCCTTTTGAGGGCTTTTTAAATGCATGCGCACCATGCGCGAGGGGGTGTTTGTGCCTGCCTCCTACGATTGATCTAACACCTTGGGTCTAGCCTTTTGAGGGCTTTTTAAATACTTCCGCGCCATGCGCGAAGGGGTGTTAGTGCCCGCCTCCCATGATTGATCCAAGGAATTTTAAACACCTTAAGTTAAGCCTTTTGAGGGCTTTTTAAATTCTACTTGGGTGTTTAACATCTGATTCACATCTCCAGCAAATCAACTTAAACCGACATCTGATTCACATCTCCAGCAGTCTCAATAGCTGTCTTTAGATCCGCATTCGAAAACCTAGCAAACACGGCCCCGTTCCCAGCCTAAATAACAAATTACAACCCCCTAAGTTTAACTTTTGACAAAACAAACCATATAGTAATGATTAACAGGAAAAACTAACTGAAGTTGGTTTCAATGTTGAGATATGAATCAACTAATTTAATTAAAGGTTGTGTAATGTACTTAATAAAGTTAAAGGTTGAAATTTGTAATTTAGTCTTTAGTTTATTAATTGTATGAATGTTTGGGATAATTATAGGTTAAGTTTGGGTTTATCTTTTAAGAGTTTAAGTCTATTATTATTTAGACAAAATTACACAAAACATCATTTATCTTAACTAGTTGCAGTTTACGTCCTTTGTGTTTAAAAAGTCCTGATTTTATCCTGTATCTTAACTAGTTGCAGTTTACGTCCTTTAAGCTAACAAATGTTAGTTTTTCTTATAAATTTTTTAAAAAATGACCAAAATGCCCCTAAATCATAAAGGATGAAACCTCTAAATTTTTAAAAACCTAACGGGTGTTTCCTGTAATTTGTTAAAATATATTAATAATAATAACTTTTCTAAACTTTTTTTAGTTTTTCTAAACTTATTTTATAATAAGGCTCGGTTGCCGGAAAATTTTATAGCCATTTTCTTCGTAGTTTGTACATCTTTCTGATTACCGAAATTAAAAAAGATAAATACGAGAAAATTTGAAAAATGTAAACATATGTTAAATGATATGAGGCAAAGAAAGGTTAAGCAGGTTGACCTTTGTTTTATAGTAAGCATAAACAACATTATTTCCATTATCACCACCTGCGGCCTGCAGTATAATTTATGGAAACTTATTCATGAATGAATATTATTGTTTTTTAAGACGGTTAAATCCATTTTAACCGCCTTAAGAAAAGGAATTTGTACTAGTGAAGTATGATTTTCATATCTTATGTTTTATATATATATATATATATATATATATATGTTATGTTATATATGTTAGCATTACATCCATTATTTAGTGTGTTGTGAGAACTTTAATACGAACGTGTGAAAAAATTATGAACTTTTTAGGTGTTGTTAAGCTTAGTTATTTTATATTTCAGAAACATGAACGAGCATGCGATAGAGGGAACGTGATCATTTCTCATTTTCGTTCGTCTATGTTTAAGTGGTATAACGTTATTTAATTTGTTGTTTTGGTAATTTGTTTAAGGTACAAGAGGGAAAATGAGCATTTCTCTTTATTTTTTGCTACAATGTTCTTATAAATAAAATAAAAAAACGACTAAAAGCATGTCACATTTTTATCCTATATTCCTAATCCTATACCAATCATTTTTTTAAGGTCACACGGTGTCGTCCCACACTTTCCCACTCTTCCCCGCTTCCACGTCAGCGACACATCAGCTCCACTTTTCCCCATTTTATACGGTGTCGTCCCACTTTCCCCATTTCTTCCCACTCTCCCTTTCTCCCCTTTTTTTCTTCTCATCCTTTTCGGTGAGACTCGGTGTGCAGTCCCCGATTTCTCCCACCCCGAAAGTGGGGGGACGGTATTCCCGAAATTTCCCGACCCGGGGAGTGTTTCTCCTGAGCTTCCCCGTCCTCCACTCCGCCTGACCTAACAAAGGAGGCCCACCATAGAATCACGTTCTTGCTGATGAACAATTACCTCTAAAAACAACTCACCGAAATAAGGCATGTGACAAAAACGGCCACGTGTCCTTGAAGAACAACAAAAAGCTTCTTGTTGGAAGTGCTATAACTGGTACATGTGAATCTGGATGAAGATGTTATTAAACCAGATAAAATGGAAGTTTCAATCTGCTAATAAAAAGAGTTCGAGGGCTTATTTGCAGCTTAAGGAGAAAACGAAAGCTAAAGTGGACTTGTTGTATTTAAAAGGGTGAATTCTTTAAAACAAAATTACTTAAATACACCTAATTAACAATTTTAAACAATCAAAAACTCAAATCAACTAACGTTTATTTATTCGTCTCCAAGATGACATTCCGGCGGTATAGTATTATTTACCCCAAACTAAGTATGGTTATGAGTTCAAATCCTACATAGTGGATGTGTGGTGATTTTTGCCGTTAAAGGGGACCAGCAATTATTCCCTGAGTAGCTCAGATAGAAATTCATCAATATCCTTTTCCGAGCTACCACCCTTATCAACGGCTAATTTAGCCAAATCCCTCCATTTTATCGTTTTCTTTTGGACTATTACACCTCTTTCATCCTCCATAATCGTCTTAATACACGATGCTAGATTTTCACGTCTCACGATCCCATTCTCATCAGCCTTAACTCTAACTCCAACACCCCAAATTTCATCTATAAACTTGGCATTTGTAATTTGATCTGTCCATTGCGGCATTGCTACAACCGGGACTCCAAGACTTATCGCTTCAAGAGTTGAGTTAAACCCACAATGCGTAACAAAGCAACCTACTGATTCGTGTGCTAACACATCCAATTGTCTACACCATGCTACAACCATACCTTTTCCAGATAATTTTTGGTGCACAAATTCTTTTGGGAGTTTTTCTTCTTCTTCGGCCCTAACAACCCATAAGAAGTTCATATTGCTATCAATCAAACCCCATGCCATTTCTTCCATATGTTCGGGTTCAAGTTTTGCACTGCTTCCAAACGAAACGTAAACAACGGATTCCTTTGGCTTATTGTTTAACCAATTCATGCATTCGTTATGGTTTGCTTTATAGAGATTGAACCCGTAATCTTTATCATCTTCAAGGCGTTTGTCAAGGTACATAGATGGAAGTGTTGGCCCAATCACCTTCAAGTTCCACTTCTTTCTCATCCACTCTATCACCTAACAAAACCAAAATTGAATCACGAAGCTCACACCCTACATTTAAATTTAATGTTTTAGTATAAAAAAGTTATACTTGAATCTTGATAGATATATTTTTAAAGATTAAGATCTTTTAAATTAAAAAAAAAAGGTGAGGGTGGGGAGGGGGGTTGTTTTCAAACCCAATATAACAAACGACTTTTTATATTTTTAACCCGACTTTTTAGATTTTTTACACTTTTTTCACTTTCTAGAATAACCTCACCTCATATATTTTACTAATATAAATATATGTATAGATAGACTAATATAAATATATTACGTTATAACTCGTGTATTACACGGTTATCAGATAGAAGTTATGTAATAAATAGTGACTTTATAAATTTTTATAATTTATGGAATTCTATTACATAAACAATTAAAATATTAGATTATAATTACAATTTAGAAATCTTTTAACCTTTTTTTTGTACATGGCATCTGATGTTTTATTTCAAATTAATATTATATGTAGTATTGAAAAACTTGCTACATGATTTTTTTTTTTTAAGTTAAGTGTGTTTTTTAAGTGTTACAAACTTACAAGGAACTGAAGAAGTCGTTCCTAAATGTATTTTCCTTTGATAAACTAATATGACATTTCTAAGAATTTAATCTTTTAATTCAAAGGAACTAGAGAATCCAATGGTTCCTCTATCTTGCAAATATTCAATATAAATTCCGCATAAATAAGGGAAAATTGTCAATATAGACATTTTGACCACCAAATTAGTCAAAATAGACAGGTATATTTAGCATACGGTTTCATGATCAACGCCAATCAGCAGCTTCTGACACGTACCCTCACTGTCGGCTAAGCCGGTGCTTTTTAGCCGATGGTTTTCAAGATTTTCACCAATTTTGACTGGTATGACCCACACAGGTCCCACATGCTGACCAATCAGAAGTTGACACGTGTTCCATTACCTCAGCTTTTTTAACTTGTAGGCTAAATTAACAAAAGCGTCGGCTTAGCCTACGCTTTTTAGCCGTCCGTTTAAAATTAGCCTACGTGCCCAGCCATTAGTTCAAGCGATCTCGTTATCCGGCTAGCCGTAGGATAAACGTAGGCTTAATGTCCAAAAACCGTCGGCTAAACCGCCTGATTAGCCTATGGTTTCTATTTTTTAATTGCATTTAATAAAAGCAAATTAAACATACCTGTGCCTCAAGTTCGTAAAAACTATTTGTGAAGACCCAACGTGCTTGATCAATATTATCAAACTGACTAAACACAGTCTTAGACCAACCAGGATATGGTCCGTAATTATGTACAAAAGACGGTGTCTCCCAGTGTTTAAGTTCCGGCAACCCTGGAACCGAAACAGTTGAACCACATGGCAAAGAGATCAAACCCTTATGAACATGATAATATATGATGTTTACACCACAAGCTTGAGTGAAAAAAGAACCACCATTAATACCCAACTCGATTGCAACATCCAAAGCCCATGGAATGAAGGAATCATAGATAATTGCATCAATAGTGTTCCCCTCACTTTGAAGTTTCTTGATTAGATCTGCTAGTGATTTGGATCCAACTTCTTTGAACGTTTCGAGGTAGATTTCAGAGCTATCTGCACTATTGTATCCACCTTCATCGAAACCATCTGAAATAGCTTCGATTTTAATGGAGGTGGTGTTTTCTGTGTTGGTTAGGTTAGAGTTTAAGAGGAAGACGGTAGTAACGAGTGTTGTTTTGACACCTTTGGAGATCAAACGTTTGCCAAATTGGATGAGAGGGTTTATATGGCCTTGTGCGGGGTAGGGGAAGAGTAGAACATGCGGTGATTTGTTGATCTTGTGTTGTTCCGCCATTGTTGTTGTTTAGGAAAGCTTGTGATAGTTGCAGGTCGGCATGTATTTGATTGATTTGTAAATTAAAATATATATATAGTGGAGAGGAAATAGGTCATTGCTTTTGTCACCATGATTGGATTTATCTAGTTCTTTGTTTTTGTTTAGGATAATTTACACTAAAGCATAAAACAAGAAAACAATAGTTTGTGTTTTCTTCTTGCGGCAGAAAGACTCGACCAAACTCACACTTGTACGTGTCTCTAAAACATTTTGTAATCCTAATTTAATGTGACTAGAAAATTAAAAAAATCATTTCTAGGTTTTTCCCATAGACATGTCACCAAAATATATATGCACAAATCTTATGAAGGGTTAATTTACTTTGGCTAATGGTCTAAAATTTAAGAAAATAACTTCATATATGTAATTTTTTCTCTTATGAGCTAAATTATATAGAGATATATAGAACACAAGGGGCTAACAAGGAGATGCCATATCATTGTCAGTTTGGTGTTCTTAAGTAAAGACAATGAAGTCGTGGGTTTCGTATGTCGTACATGTTTTCTTATAATTTTAATGTATTATTAAATATTTGTTCTATGTTTAGGGCAAGCGGAGTGGAGTCGGGGAACCCTTCGGGGAGCCGACGTGGCGTCCGGGATTTTGCGGGACCCCCCCGAAATCGGGGTGGTGAAAAACGGGAAGTCGACACCGATCGGGGCCGATGTGGAGGAAGCTGATGGTTGGAGGTGGGTGTAAATATTAAATATTAAATAAGTGATGAGGTGGAATGGGGAAAAGTGGGACGGTTGCCAGTGAAATGGGGAAAAGTGGGGAAGCTGATGTGACGCTGATGTGGCAGTGGGGAAAAATGGGGAGAAGTGGGAGGACTCCCTATGCTCTTATTATATATTTAGGGATGAACATTTGCTATCGAGTACTCTTAACGTACCCAATACCGTATCGGTACCCATAGCGTACCGCTATATCCAGTAACAATACGAGTACCCATTTTTCAAGAAAATTCAGTATCGGTATTTTAGGTACACGTACCGGGTACTATACCTTCTAAAGTTGAGTATTTTGTAAGAAGTACTATTATAATACCTATACTGGTATCCGAATGGGTACCGTACCCATAGATTCGGTACTCCTACCTATTTTTCCATAGATCCGGTACTGGTACCATACCGATACTAGTATCCGAACGTGTACTGTATATATGGTACGGACACGATACTGATCTCATCCTTATATGTATACATAGACTTAAGTGCGTCTTTCATTTCTAATTTCTTTTTTATTCACCTAAGGATATTGTTGTCAATTTGTTAGAATTTGGCATATATAATAAACATGAAATGATATCCAATATAAAGACTATAGTCTTATGTTTGTGCAAAGTATCATTTTAAAACTGAATTTCTAAAATTGTGGATTAAAATCATAATGTAAGCAAACATTGGATTATTTGTGTTATTACAAAAATCAACGCACAACTGGAAAATCTTGAACTATTAGTATGCGTCGTTAATAACAGTTCTAGGATCCCCATTTGGTATCATTATAGTTATTCTAGTACGGGTAAGTCATAGGATTATACCTAACTTTAGAAAACAATAATTTTTAAAACAAAATGATAAATATCTTCGGTTTAGGAAAAAACATGAGAATGTATTTTGCTCCTACAAAAATAAATAATACAATCCAAACACATACAATAATTGTTTTAGAGCAATGTACAACTTATAATAAAAAAAGGACTTCCTTAAAGAACAACATAACAATAAAAGTTAGTTACTAATAAATTACTAAACAATCAGAGTATATCGTATTGCTTTATATGAACACGATCATCCCATCATTGTTTACCTTAAAAAAAGTTATTAAATGATAAAAAATTCACAAATGTAAAAAGCATATATTTAAAAAAAAAAAAGACAACTTAGTTAATTTATACAAATATAATACAAAAAGAACAACGGAAAGTAATTATATAATAAATATAAATGCATCTGGTAGTGTGTTATATACCTTCTCATCCTAGCTAAAACAACCTACTTAAAATACAAATCATAAAAATAATTAATGATGCACTGAAAAATGGAAATAGTTTCACTGCTTAAAAGATACTGATTATGATACATCCAAGCTCGAATGTATAAGAACATAGGTTAATCGGTAGTGATGCAATAGCAGAACTATAGTTTTGCATTTTATATAAAACATAATTAATTTGGAATCAAAGCATAACTCATTAAAGGTAAGATTAAAGATATTTGGCTAGACTAGCTAACACAAACGTAAAGCGCACAACAAATGCAAGGGCACCAAATTGTTTGTACAGATAGCCTAGGAAATTGTTCTAAAGAGACTTCCAGGTGGTGTACGTGGTCCAAAGTTCAAATGCTCATAGAGACAAGTGTGGGGTTTGATTTAAGAGATAAGTATGTGTCTTTCCCGTTAAAAAAAATTGAATTTAAGTAACATGAGTTCAAATTTGCTTTCATCATTCTTCCAAATTCAATATGGCTTTTGTTTCGTGTAAGGTTTTTTTTTGGGCCTAAAGATGTTGTGTGACAAATATCACATTTAGTACGGCAAGCTACTCTTTTTACTCTTTACATAAACTCCAAAATGTCTTTTTTACTTCTTGCGTTTGCGTCCACAACTTTCTTTCCTGATTTATGCTACACTCATCTCACACTACCTTAAAAATGACCATAACTTATTAAAATTACATCTAAAATATTATTTTGGCTATTGTATAATAAAAAACAAAATCTAAGTGAATACCTCAACACTTTTATTCTTTCATAATCATATTTATTTGGACTCATCCACCAGTACTTCTCACCATCTGTGATAATATCTACTCAAAAACCATAAGTGGTGACAATTAAGAAATAAAAAAGAAAAGTCACTACATTTTGAAATTGGCACATGTACCGTTGTACTTTTATACTTTCTTTTCTAACTAAATACTCAATAAAACAATACCCATAATTAACCGAGCACCTTTACTGAATTGCATTCTAAATAAAAATCCCGCGAGAGATTATTTTAATCAATTAGTTGTCTCAATCTATGATGAAAACATCAAAACAAAACCGACTTTCACAAACTCATTGATCATTCAAACGACTCGTCAAGAAATTGTAAAATTTAATAAAATGATCAATGTGATAGTCGGTTTTGTTTTTGTATTTTGAACAAAGATTGAGACAAACTAATTGATTAAGATAATCTCTCAAACGTAAGATCAAAACAACTGTAGTCCAAAAAGAAGTAAAAAAAAGATCGAGGTACATATTCTAAATTTATAAATACTTGTAAATTATTACATAAAGTAAAGAAAATATATATATATATATATATATATACACACACACAAAATTTAATCATAAACTTGTATGAAGACTTGCAAAATTAGTGACAAATATAAAATAGTCGTAAACCATTTAATTTAAATAAAAAGACATATTATAAAAAAACTATAATAATTATAAAATGATAAAATTTAATGAATTAATCAAACAAAAGAATATATATATATGTATATATATATATATATATATATATATACAAATATATATATTTGTATATAAATATTATAAGCGTTATATATTATAAATAAAATAATTTAATTAGTTAATTAATTTAAATTTAGAGAAACATATAATATAATATAAAATCGAAAAAAAAAGTGTAAAAGAAAAAAGTAGTAAATTACAGATTACGTCCTTTAAAGTTAGCATTACAAATCTTATCCCTTAGACAAAGTTAACGGCAAAATTTAACAGCGTTAAGTGAAAAGGACAGAACCCGAGCAAAATATTTGAACAAATGACACTTTTAGTAATTTTAAAGTTAAATGACAATACCAGCAAGTTGGTATATATTTAAAAAACACAATCAGTAATTTACTCTAACATTTAATTAATTTAACCAATCAAATTTAATCTACTTTATAATAGAGATTGACCCTATTTTTATAACAAAGTACACTTTCAAGTTTCAAGCAAAGTTATTGTCATGTTTTCGATATAATATGGTTAAAGACCTAAAAATAAATAGTTTTTTTTTTATTTTATGAGATATTTATTACATTTTCAATAAATATGAAACATATTTTAGAAAAATGATAAATATTAGAAAATAGAGATTTGTTTAGTGAGGTATTAAAACTTGTCAAATATTAAAATAAAGGTAAATAATTTTTCCACAAACATTAGTTTTGTAAAATATTTAAATATAACATATTTAAGGTAGAAATAAATTAGATAGATGATAAATAATAAAACCAAAATTAAATGAGATAGATAATAATTAATCAAATACATTAATTACTATTTTGAATGTTGTATTATAATTAATGCAGTAAAGGTGTAAATAACAACACCCTTTGTGTTTTCTTCTTGCGCCAGATCCAAAGACTCAACCAAACTCACACTTTTATACGTCTCTAAAACATTTGGTAATCCTCTTTTAATGTGACTAGAAAATTAAAATATTGAATTCTAGGTTTTTTCCGGAAGACTTAGCACGAGAATAAATTTTCACAAATTTTTTATGAACAAATTTTATGACCGGTTAATTTAGTTTGGCACATGGTCTAAAGTTTCAGAAAATAAGTTTATATTTTCTTTTTGACAGCCAAACTATACAAAGATATATAGTATACAAGATGCCAACAAAAGTTAAAAATCTCAACAAAGCAAAAAACAAAAGAAAATATAAACAAATAAAATAATGAAACCAAAAGACAAACCAAATTAAGTGATTACACCTCTAACATTAAATTTCAAACATCTTCCTTAATTCAAAAACTTATGCTTGGACCTGTTTTTTATCAAGAAATAAGAATCTTCTTTGACATTATGAACAATTCTCTCCATTAAGATAAAATTTCTTTGAACCCTTTCTCATTTCTAGCCTTCCAAATTTGTCACATCGAGGATATGCCACCGCCTTAATGATCATTCGGAATCGGTATTATCACTCTAACAAAAACCTGCCACCAAATAGCTTTACCCAATATACATTTGCTTAGATATATTCTTTCGTTTCCTCTTTGATACCTGTCACAAAAACCATTATCAATAAAAACTCCCCTCCTGGCTATCACCTCTTTGTGAGGAAAGCAATTTTGAATGACCTGTCAAACAAACATGTTAACCTTTTGGGGTATTCCTTTAACCAATCAAAAGAGCTCATATTCGTCATATTGTCGTTCCTCTCAAGGAGATCCCTTTTAAATTCAACCACCTTTGAAGCCTTTCCCATATAAATTTTTTCATTTAAAAACATCCATTCTATTATTGATTCCTATATACTGTAATTTAGTCACAATATCACACAAGTGAGATCATTCTCTCGTTTCCTCTTTAAAATATTCATCTCAAACGGACCATTCATCCCACATGTCGTAATACCACACAGGTGGACCATTCTCCCGTTTCCTCTTTCAAATATTCATCCCCAACTGGGACCATTCATCCCATATGTCGTTAGCATAAATTATATGAATTTAATTCAGTTTTATTTACTCACAGATTAAAACTTTGAGAACCGCATATATTTGTTACTTGGGAACCACAATTATCCGAGTAATAAAAAGAAAACCTATTAATATATATCTGAGTCAACGCGTTTGTTGCGCAATAACATCTTGGACCCTTGTGACGAGTATCATGCAAGTTCTTTTGTAAAGCTAGGTAAGTGCTTGTAAACATTTCAACATGGCACCGGAAACTTTTAAATATTAGACATGATATTTCATCAAGCTTAACTTCTTATTTTAAACCGTTAAAACGCACCTATTTTCACAAAAAACAGGTAAACTAATTAACATACTTATGATATAATGGTTCTAAATCTTTTTTACACCTTTTATTTTAAGTTATTTCTTACTATAACTTGACCCTTAAGAATTAAATTAATATTTAAATTTAAAAATTTTGAAAAAATAAGGAATTGTCATGTAGCATTTTTTGAATGGTTTATTAGAACAAAGACACATTATGATTTATAACGGAAGACACATATTAAAGATAAGCTTTTTTTTTCAACTGACAAACATAAAAAAAAAAACTATGTTTTACACCCGTGTATTACATGGGTTTCTAAATAGACATTATATAATTTTATAACGACTAAATTAAGGACATTTGTATAAATGGTAATCTCATGAACTTCTTTATGAAAGATCATTATTGGAGTCTCACTTTGGGCAAATTTGTTCTGGGTTGAGAGAGAGGGATTTTCTCTGGCGGTGGTTTCTTCATAGACGGGTGGGCTGGGTCATCACGTTTTTGCTCTTCAAGCAAGAGGCTAATCCATGTTCCTAAGTGACCCCAGGTGTCCTGGCATTTGCTATTAAAATTAAATTTTAATAATTTATAATATATTTCTAAATTTACATAAGAAAAAAAATTTCATTACATTACATAAGTAAAAAAATTTCATTACATTACATAAGTAAAAAAATTTCATTACATAAATATATATAAGTCAAATTACAATTATAGTTTACATTAAGTAAGAAATTTGTTATCAATTTAATAATTTGTAATCAGTTATTAATGTAACAAAAATAACAAATATAGTTATAAATTGACATAAATATAATACATGATTTTATACTAAAGTATAAATTAATTACAAATTTTTTTTAATAAAAATAAATTAATTCTTTTGAAGAATATAGTAATAAAAAGAAAGTCAAATTTTAATTTTCATTTAAATAAAAAAAGTGAATATGAATTCATATTTTATAAAGTTGAGTAATTTAAAAAAAAATATTTAAATAACTTAATTAAAACACTTGAAAATTTTGATTATTATAATGCAAAGTTAGACGTAAGTATATATATAAGAGTGAAAGTACGTCAATGCTGTATTAAAATTAAGTAGAGTAAACTTCGTTTTTGCTCCCTGTGATTTGATCAAAGTAACTATTTTCATCCATTAGTTTAAAAATTGCCATTTTGCTCCTTTACTTATGTATTATGTCTCCGTTAGCTCCAATTCACTAACACCGTTAACTTTTTTCTGTTAAATTAAGATCATTTTAAACTTCTTAACATTAAGGATGTATTGTGTAATAAACTAAAACTACTAAAGGGACTACTTATGTACAACTTCAAAAACCTAACAAAAAAACCTAAAAGTTAGAATCTCAGATTTCCTCATCTACTTACCACCGCCCCTCCACCTCTACCACCGCACCACCACCTCGACCATCGTCCATATCGCCACCTCCACCACCGCCAGATCACAACCACGCCGACCACCACCCCAAAATCGCATCCATCCCTGTTTCACTGTCACCTACTACAACCACCACCACCAACATCAATGCCATCTTCCATGGCTAAATCGAACCAAAATCAAGCAGATCGAATCCCTAAGTCCTCAATCATAGTGGTGGCGGCGCGAATCTAGGGTTTGCAGGGGTGAATGACGGTGGTGAGCGACCACTAAGCCCTCAATCGTGGTGGCGGCGGCGTTGCGATTTAGGGTTTGAACTGTGACACCTGTCAAATTTCTACGTCATAACTACATACACGAATGCACATTAATTTAATTCGATTAAATTAAACGTTGAACTATGTAAATTTTGCCATCATATTATGAGAATCCAAATCGAAGTTAAGATTTAACGACTATCTACAATACATTAATTTAGCAAACACATGGCTCACAAAAGATATATACAATCACACAAGTCAAGAATAACGAGAAAATATCATATAAATTCAAATTTTAATATTTCGAGTAACGAATATTCTATTCTAATTTGCTAAATTGCAATTACGAAATAAAACACAATTATTATTATGAAATATGAAACGAAAATATTTATGAATATAAATATACTTCAAATGAAGGCCATTCTTATTTTGTCATATATCTATTTTATTATTTTTAGTCATTTGTCACAATTACGACGTAATGCGCGACTGCTTTTATAAAAAGAATATAAATATATATTTCTGCCTTCGATACTAGCTTTATTTATATAAAACACTTGGAGTTTAACTCATGCTAGTAAATCTTTATAAAACTCTTGATATATTTTGTAAAAGACTTAGATTTTTATAAAAAGAACCCACAAGAACAACTATTACAAAATCCACACTATGCTACACTATGCATACACATTACCGCTTTTGTTCTTACTCAATTATTTTGCCATGAATTCAGCCGTAACCCACCTTCCCCTCTTCCATTTCTTTTGAATTTCACAAGCTTACAGTATACATTCATCATGTGTGTTGTGCATCCAAGTGTAGTACAATAATTTCCTCTATAAATAGATGGCTTTGCAAGAAGAAACATTGCATCAAAATAACTCTTTCACTCTCAAAAATTCGACCTATACTCCATCTCTAAAACCAAATACACACACATTTAAACACTTGTGATTTCAAGACTTAAATCTAAGAACTTCAAGCACACGCTCGCTTCATCTTTGGTAAACGTCTATTTAAAGTTTCCATCTAATATTACATTCATATTTATATCCATCATAACATATATCATCATGCATTATAAATATATCTACAAAGCGTAAATAAATAAACCCAAATATATAACTAACAATACTCATGGATGGGCCTTTGGATCATTCATGAAATACGCTAGTAACAAAAGGTTTCGCATGTGCAACTATCATATAACCCACCTAGTAGTCTTAGGTGGTGTTGAAAGAACCATTC
>WOUH02009631.1:4581-16999 GCA_009936405.2 Stevia rebaudiana
CCCCCCCCCCCCCCCCCCCCGGGTGAGGAAATCATGTTTGATATCAAGGCCCGGATGAGTGAGGATTTTAAGGGCCTCTAGATCTCTGCCACGTGTCATAAGTTTGTTAGCACTTTTAACTTTTTCCGCATATGGGTTTCCTTTCGGGTTTTCAATTGTACCTCCACGGGTAAGTTCTTACCCGTTTTACCTACTATCCTCTTCAACAAGAAACAATTTACCAAATGGGATGTAAGTGCTCGAAGCACTCACATCCACATCCATTTCCTTATTTTCCATCTATATTTTTAACACATAAGAATATTTAATAACCATCACTCCACTTCATCCATTATCTCTAAACTATATCTTAAGATTATAAAGATATAATTCAAATAAGTTTTCATATTTAGGAACTCAATGTGGTTCTTTATGTAGATATAATATGGATGAGGTAGTGAATGTGAAGGTTTCTAGTAAAACAAAGATAAACTTAAAAACTATTATTCTTAGTTACATTATAGACTTATGGATAAAGAATAAAAGGTCGAGGAATTGACATTGGTTACATTGGTGACTAGCACGCGAGATCCTCCGCTGTTAAAAAGAAAAGATAATAATAATAATTCATTTATATAGTCTAGTAGTTTATTTTCTCCTTTTTTTCTTATTTCAGTTTTATCAATGAGTGAGTATATACCTCTAAGAATACCTAGCTCCGTGATCAATCAACCAAAAAGACAAATGTTCAGAGTTTTAATATTCTAACTCTGTCACTCTGAGGTAATCAATTTACATGTAATGGAAAGCTAGCTAGCATAAGCAAAACCACATAAGCATACGAATAGCTAGGTTAATGACTATCGTAATTATATATGCTTCACCTTAGACAATAACTAGTCCTTTCTATTTCTAGAATGTTTCCAATTTATATTCACATTTGTTTACCAATGTATGAAATCAGTTGGGTATTTTTTGTTGTTCTAGATTATTCTATGTGCATCTAGTCAAATATTGCAAACTCAAGTGGCAATAAAGTCCAGTTGACCTATAGTACGTTAATTAGGAATATAATAATTTCTAAAAGGTTAGTACATCACGACTTGAACCCTAAGCCAAAATTATGGTCCACCTTACTATTTTAATGTGCCCCCCCACTTGCACCCAAAAATTTAGGACATAACAACAACATTAAGCATATATAATTCTTTTATTTACTTACGTAATTAATCTAATCATATAGCAAAAATCATAATTATATATATTCTACAATATATATATAATTTAGTTAGGCTTACGGTAATTTTATATATAAAAAAAATTATTATGTGATTATATACTTAGATAAATAATAGGATTGGTCATGCTCGTAAGTATATGTCAAGGCAGTCAAGCTATGTTAAAAAGTTGCCAATTGAGCTCGTTTTCTTCGAGTCGCTTCAAGCTTTAATGAACAATTTTGAGTACTCGAGTAGCTCACGAGTCCGTTTACACCGCAACAAGCCCATGCTTTGAAATTAAGTTTTGTAGTAGCATCATGTATTGACCGTAAAAGCATAAGTAAAAACATAAGTTTTGTACCAACCACCACGCAACTTGTGTGGTGTTTTTATACATATATATAAGAGTGGGCCCTTTCGAATATATTTATTTAATATCAATACCAATTGGACCAATTCTTGTAAGAGATAATGCCTATACAAAACTGACATTCAAAACCTCCTATGTATATAATTCTCATCTGCTCGAGCTGTTGTATATTAACTATAATCTTGAGTTGAAGAAGAAACACAATTTCTATATTTCTTTCCTCCGATCGACCTAGATTTCCTGATATAAATGCAGCTAAAAGGTATGTAGTCTGATCTAAATTATTGGTTCATTCGTATTATTTTGTTAGAATTCATATATGTAGATCCATTTCTTTTGACGAGAATTTAGGTTTCTAGTGTTCGTTGAAATCAAAACTGGTTACCAAACTATTGAAAGTCTTCAAACATCCTTAATTCATTGCTAAAATTTTCCAAAGCTTTTCTCCGTTTTCTTTTTTAATTGGCATGTACACAAGTTTTTTCGGTAACTGTAACTTTTTTACATTTACTAATAATATTAAGACCGGTTGTTGAACAGGGTTTATAAAGTAAATGTGATAAATACTAATAGTTAATTACAATTTACAAGTTTGGTTTATGGTTAAGGCCAAATTGCAAGTTTAAGATCTTAAGATGTGCTTAGAACATCTTGGTTTGCAGATATCAATTGAACTGGAATCTGAAATTTCATCTTCTCGTGCTTTTGGTTAGCGAATGAATTAACATTTTTTTTTTAAGATAACAATAAACTTCCATTAGATAAAAGTTTCCATAATTTAAATTAATGTCAATTTCACCCCAAAACTTTGGAACATGTTACTTCTACCCTTCTAAGTTTGTAAGTTTTTTTTTCCTTTTTTTATTCGCGAGTTTTAATGCTTTAAAGTTCCTTTTCTAACAGTTATAAATAATTTTGCTAAAAAACTTTTTTCGGCTTTATTTTTTATATGGAAAAGCAATCGCATTGTTTAACAAGCCTCATTGTGTAAAGACTTTCTGTTTATTTTTACCTTCATTTAACGTGTTGTCACGCACTCACGCTAGACTAAGTTCCTACAATGCATAACATTACTTTGGTTGGCTATTTATATATGTAATGTCAGTAAAACTTTCAAACAGATTCAACGTTCGTCTAACATGCTGCAACGCACGGGTCTAATTTCTAGTTAATCTTAAGAATGCAAAAGTTAGTTTTATTCCTATGAAACACTCTTTTAAAAAAATCTTATATAGAAATATTAGGACTTTAAATCATATGCATACTCTCATATAAGAACCACTTATCTAATATACATTCATTCGCAGTTTGCATATCATTTAAGTATATAATAATCATTTATACACCTTCTATTTTGATGTAAAAAGTTTATATATCAAAAAGTAAATAATTAAAAATTCTCTATCATTTTATGTTTTCAGCTATAACGTGTACCAGAAAATGAAGAAATTAACACATACATATTTGATTTTCATCACTTTTATCATAACCCCACTTTTAGTATCTAAGTCCAAGGGGAATGCTAGAACCCAAATCATCAACATGTATTGCGCTGAAGACGTTCAGAGCAACCAAACCGTATTCACCACAAACTTTATCCGTGCAATGCAAATAACAAGCACTGAAATGCAAACTTCACATTTTGCGACCGCAGTTGTGGGTAACGGACCCGACAAGAACTATGTGCTCACCCAATGCTATGGTGATCTCTCTTCACAAGATTGCCTCTTGTGCTATGCCGAAATACGTACTTATTTCCCCACTTGTAACCCCAAGAAAGGGGGTCGGATCTATCTTGATGGTTGCTTTGTGCGACTCACAAACTATAGCTTTTTTGAAGAGTATACGAGCCCAAATGATACTACTATTTGTGGTAATACAACAAGAACAAGTATATTGTTTCAAGATTCAGCAATGCAGGCAGTGGACAATGTTGTAACGGATGCATTAAGGAGCAATGACTACTTTGCTAGAAAAGAAATTTATGTGTCGGGTAACAATGATTCGGTCTATGTGTTAGCCCAATGTTGGAAGACTTTGAGCCCAAGTTCTTGTAGGGCGTGTTTGGAGAATGCATCGAGATCAATAAGAACATGTTTACCGTGGTCTGAGGGTCGTGTGTTGAATACAGGGTGTTTCATGAGGTATTCGAATACAAATTTTCTCAATCCGGCTGCCACGAGGAGCTCTAGCAACAGAGGTAGCGATAATTATAATTATAATTAATTATAATTATAATAAATCGAACTATATAACTTAAGAATAAGCTTACCCAATCAACCTTGGATTAAAATGAGAAAACACAATTAAATTAGCAAACATAATTACCCAACCAAATATCACTAAAGCAATAGAGTTTGAGTTAATGGGATAAAAAGACTACTTCAATTCCAAGGAAAATTATAGAAACATGATATGGATATTGGCAGGTAGGATAATAGCTATTGTGGCTTCAGTTATTAGTTCTGCGGTGGTTATCGTAGTTGCTTTGATGATCGTTTTATATGTCAAGAAACGCAGATATATACAACACAGGAGAAAAGGTATAAGGTGTTAAACACCATTTGGATACAAAAAATGTTATGCAAAATCCATGAACTAACTAATGATAGTTTACATTTTCAGGTTCTTATGATGCCGAAAAGATAGCAAAGATTCTTAATGACAGTAGCTTGCACTTCAAGTATTCCACTGTTGCCAAAGCTACAGGATATTGGGATGAGTCTAATAAGCTCGGACAAGGAGGATTCGGGACTGTATACAAGGTTGTACATTATAGTACAATTAAACACATCAAAACAAGTAATTTTGGGGCCAATCAGATATAATTAGGTTGATCCGAAACATTTCTTTTTGTCCCAAAAAGTTTGGAACTAAATAGAGGGTCAAATATCCTTACGAAAATTATAATATTTGACTATAAATTAGTAAATTATCTCATCATCATCATGTTACTCAGTTTATCCCACCATTAGTAATCTTAGATAGAGTTTGAGGAGGGTAAAATTTAGATAGTCTTACCCTACCCCTTAGGATTACAGAAGTTGCTTCCAGTTGACCACCCTACTCATGATGCCTCTTTTTTTACAAAAATAAGTAAAATAACTTTAAAATTAGTGAAATGTTACTTTTGTCACTCGATGACCCACACATATATATACATTATATACGCGCATTAAAATTAGTAAATTACTACACATAACTAAATGGTGTAGCTGTTTGACTATTTTCCTAATAATTTATTATTTAGCAAGTAATAAGGTATTGAAAGTTTTATACCACAATAGAGTTTCGACCCCTTTAGTTGGGACTATTCGCCCATTTTCCTGTAAGTGACTTTTTGGTTTACCCATTTAACACATTGAAGATAATACATAACTGAATCAACTCATTAAAACATCATAACCCAAATTGGTTAGAATTCCTACCCATGTCATATTATTAGATACCGTTTTGGCATTAAGGCTATAGTTTTGTATTTGACCCTTTATATGCCTAATGTGAATAGTAATATTTTTTACAGGGTGTTCTTCCAGATGGACGAGAAATAGCTGTGAAGAAAATTTTCTACAACTTTAAATTTAGAGCAGCAGATTTCTATAATGAAGTTTATATAATTAGTAGCGTTGAACATAAAAATCTTGTTAGGTTGTTAGGATGTAGCTGTTCAGGACCCGAAAGTGTTCTTATATATGAATATCTACCCAACAAGAGCCTCGACTTCTTTATCTTTGGTAAGTTCAAGAAACATTGATACAATTTCAGTTCATATAGTATTTAATTGGTTTTTGAGAGTCATGTTTTATCTCAAATGAGTCCAGTAAAAGATTTTAGATGAAAGGAGAAGTGCCAAATGAGTTGAAAGCCACTCAATTTTTCCTAGTGCATACAACCACATGTATGATTTTATTCAATATTTTCTAATTATTATTTATAAAAAATAATCCATTAACTGTCTATAAAAAAAATTTAGAAATGGAAAGAAGTGTTTAGGGTCAACTTGACCCCGCTCATAGCAAAATGACCCATATTACCCGTGATCCAGCCCAACCCATCAATGATATTGAAGCTCCCGGCCCATCAATGATCTTGAAGTTGATGATTAGCCCCGCATGTTTGACCATGATATTGAACCCATTTGACTAATTCGACCTATAGGCAACTTTTGGTAGCTTTACATGTTCGATACATTAGAGATAGTCATAACCAAATGAAATAATTCATAACCAGATGGGTTTGACCCATCACACACTCACTATAGAATCATCAATTTCATTATTTGAGATGTAATAATTAATTTGTGAACTTGCACAGATGAAACAAAAGGCAGGGAAATAGGGTGGGAGAAGAGAGTTGAGATTATTATCGGTATAGCAGAAGGCCTAGTATACCTTCATGAGAATACCAAACGCCGAATCATTCACAGGGATATTAAAGCTCCTAACATCTTATTAGACTTTAGACTTCGTCCCAAAATAGCTGATTTCGGGTTGGCCAGACATTTTCAAGATGATAAAAGCCACATTAGCACCGGCATTGCAGGAACACTGTGAGTACCTTCTCCATATATAGAACAAATAGGTAAAATGTAATTTAAAGAGACATGGAAAGAACCAAAAGACAAACTCATAAAGGTTAGAGATGGTAACTATATCTTATGTATCAATTGTATATCAACTTCTCACTAAGATAAAGTGTTTGTTGGTCAACCCAACCCGACGTAATACTAAAATGCAAGGGTAGCAATTCATATTTGGTTGGTGGGTTTGTATACCCTACTCGAACACGACCAAACAAGTGTTTGTGTAACCTTACTCGTGGGTCTTTGCATTACGAAATAGGTGTCGTAGACCGGTTAGTGGGTTTGGTATATCTATTCAACCCATTAACCAACCCCTCATTTTGACATTTTTAATAGCATTTAATGATGACATCTTAGTTGGTCATCTCTTCATTCGGGTTACTAATCTTTTCTTGTTTATTTCGATTTTACCAGTGGATATATTGCTCCAGAATACCTAGCTCATGGTCAGATAACGGAAAAAGTAGATGTCTATAGCTTTGGTATTCTAATTTTGGAGGTGGTAACCGGAATTGAAAGCAACAAAAGCAAAATAACCGAAGAAGATAGTGACAGCTTACTATCTGTGGTAAGTATATATGCTTGAACTCACATCTCCTTTTTATTCCTAGAAAATTCAAGTTATATGCATATATTCGTTTACCAAAAAAAAAAATGACACCATTTGACTTATTATTTCATCTCTATTATAATATACATCATGCATCTAGTCATATATAGCAGTTGTGTGATCCAAGCTGATTTTACTTCTAAGTAAACAGACACGTACGTTGCCTGTAATTCGTCATAATGAAAAATGTTTTCCTAATGGATGTCGTCTCTCGACATACCTATTGTGTTCAAGAGTATGTGAAGGAGATGTAAGCTCAGATATCTCACAAGATATAAGTGTGGTAGGAGTTTAATGTACTCGACTCTATTATCTGAAAATAACTCTTTTATTTTTAGTGGGCTATGTGTCCGTGTTACTAAGTGTGTTGATTCAAGTTATATATATATATATATTTTTACAAGTTAAACGGATTGATCGAAGATATCAACTACTCCATCTTCTTTGATCTGTCTCCATCTATGTAAATTTCCACCTTTTAGATAGAATAGGCATAACTTAATTAGCTTATTATATCAACCCTAAGTCCTAACTAAAATTACAATTGTGAAATTGAAAGTAATCATATATATTACCACTTCTTAAACTATGTTTTTGCTTTTGTGGAGTTTTATTTTGAATATAACCTCCTAAATTATTTTATTTGGATTATCATTTGGCACGCTAGTTATTTTTAAAAAACCCTAAAACTTTTGTAGAAAAAGTGTTTGGGGTCATTCCTGTTCGACCTGTTTCGACCCACGTAAAAAAAGTTAGCATGTTTTGACATGTTACTCGATCCACCTATGATATTCTTGTGAGACCGACCGAAAGAGAAATCAAACAAATGCAATCATCATTAAAATATATTTTTAACACTATATTCACTGTGTTATTTATGGAAAAATAGGCATGGAAGCATTTCAAGCAAGGTACAGTGGAGGAAATATTCGACCCAAACTTAAAGATGCACATTTATCCCAACATAAATTTTAAAAAAGATGTCATTAAAGTGGTACACGTGGCACTTCTTTGCACTCAAGAAGCACCATCTTTGAGACCATCCATGTCAGCAGCATTAAAAATGTTAGCAAATGATGATGATCTGTTACCCACACCTTCTAATCCCCCTTTTATAAATGAAACAACTATGGAATATAACAACATAACACAAAGGTCAATCGATTACTGTGACAATGATGATTCAAGTTCAGTTGCTACAATTTCTCACAGTGATTTCTACCAGAGGTAACACTACTTAATTAGTTATTACAAAATCTCAAGTTTGATTCTTTTTTTATTTACATTTTTGTTCACGTGAAATGTGTGTGCAAATTGAAAAGACTTAATTAATCAATTCGATTTGTGAAAAGACTTATTTTTTTGTCTTTCTTTCAAATTTGTATTTACACTTCATTAATCAATGATGATTAGAAAAACAATAATTTTACAATAGTAAAGTAATAATCTCAGTGTAAAGCAATATTTTTAAGACATGCATTAACAATTGACTTCATGTGACCTCGTTCAATACAAATTGACCCATTAATATATAAGAAAGATTTTAATCTCATTCAATTTAGCACACATGTGATGTGAATGACAAACTACCACGTCAAAGGACGTTAAGATATATAGTTTAGGTTCTATTCATTTAATTCTGTCATTTAACATTTTCATTTTGTGAATTCTTGTAATAGGGCTTGAAAAGAAATGTGTGATATGATGTTGGTTTCTCGTTATAAAAGAAATGAAGATACAAAACAAAGAAGTGTATGAGCTTGGTATGAACGATGTGAGCCTTGACTGCTCTACAGAAAATAATATGACGTTAGAGGTGGCAAAACAAACTGGTTACACTGGTTGGAAACATGTTAGAATGGGTTTAGTTCCAAAGAAATGATGTGTCACTACAAGTAAAAAAGGATGAGGTCGGTTTTGATTAGATAAACACCTTTTTGTTCATTAGTTGAACTTTATGAATAATCATTGTTGACAGAGTTGCAAAAGTAATAATTATATGTTAGTAATTTAGAGTGAAACATTTTAATTTGTGATTATTATTATTATTTTATTTAATTGCCCTTTGAGCGACTTCCAACTCACTGGACCACGCCAAGGTGCGTATGTAAAAATCTCATTGTTTTAATCATCGACTACACGACGTCAAAAAGTTGACGCGCATGATGCTCTAGATATGAAATTAGATGATTTTTATGTACTCCTATCAGGTTTTAATTTTATAAATAAACTGATTTTTACTTCAACTTCATACACACAACAACAACAGACAAGTAGACCTATCCTAGCATAGTACAATTTAGGCAAGAACCAAGTGTCGAGCCAATGATACAGTCTCACCCAATACTTGACTTTTAGTGTCGTCTGATTACGGATGTTAAGTTGTCCTAGGGTTTTATATTTTAAAATAAAATATAATATAAAATAAAATCTAATTATGTCATGATTGGTGTATCCAGAGGTTGATTGTACTTTTGTTATTAAATAGTTATATTTTAGCTTTAATGATGTAAGTAACCATGGTTGAACAACTCCCTGGAAATTAAGATTTGTGGGGTGTCGGTCGGCCATAGAAGGAGGTTAAGGGAGTTGAATTGGCAGCTAGTTGAAAACTTGACCGGCTTTTGTAGGGCCAATGTTTCCTATGACTTTTTCGGATTGTTAACCGATAGGTCGATTCTCTGTAGTTGACATGTCTCCTGCTACGGTAGCGTAGGTCGTATGATTCTTTGGAAAGTTGGAACCTTTTCCAACCACCGCAAGGCCATATGTTGTCATGCAAGTTACTTTTTATGTTTTTAGTAAAAATGGAAGGGATACCTATTGAGTTACCACATTCCTACGCCTATTTGAAACTTTCGGCACCGCAAGGTCGGGTTTAAAGACATCTTGTTTATGACAACCTACTATAATGCCTCTCTTCCGTAGGTGCCTTATTGTCATGTTCCTTCTATGGATCCACTTTGTGACAAAGAGACGCCGACTAGTGGACTACTGGCCTGAAACAAGCATTCGTCCTTCTTAGGTACGTGCTACTCGTGTTGGAACATAGACTCTAATAGTATAAAGTGATGAATCTTTGCTCACTGCTCGACAATGTAGCAATAAATTATACAATAATATGTTAATTATATTAAATTATACAAGAACCTGAAGTGAAGCTTAATGATTGTGGCTCTCTCAACTTCACTTGAATCACCAAAAAAAACTTAAGAAATCCAAGACAGAAACAGTAAGAAGATGCTCTCATCAATAAAGGGTGATCATAGCAAGAGAATTGACTAAAAATCTAACATTACATTTACGTTGTATATTGAGTCATTTTTATATATATTTGTATAGTTTTGTATTATTTTATATACGTCTCAGGTGTTCATATTAGAAACGATGATTTTGGAGCTTAAGCATGACGTACCGTGCTTCACTTTTTCTTCATTTTCCCATGTTTAGACATCTATCTCTTCAACACACTCATTTTTTTTATAAATTATGAATTTAGTAACTCGGCTCCTAGCTCACGATATGCTTTCGTGATGATTTGCAAGACATTTGACTCTCTTTTTCTACGGTTTTCTTTTCTTTTCACCTCTTTATATCTGGGAGGCTAAATTACCTGCTACTTTCACAGAGAATCGATTAATTAAGAAGCTGTTATGATAATAAATCCTCAAAAGATACCATAAATGAGAATGAATATATATGTATATACGATGGCACATAAGTACCAATAAAGATATATAATCAAGTTAGTAGTCTTCAAGATGAAAACTTTATTAGGCTATTAGGATGCAGCTATCAGGAACCAAATACCTTCTTATATATGAATAATAGGTTAAAATCTTGTGTGTTACACATTTTAAAGAACAAAAATATTAAATAATAAAATAGTTATACAAACATAAATGATTAAATAAAACAAGAATGATTAAATAATACAAGAAAAAAAAAAATAGATCCTAACCTTATAAAATTGTGGCTTGTATCACAATTTTTGTAAAAATTTGATTTTTATGTTTGTATACATATAAAGTTTTTCAAATTTCTAGAAATGTAATATTTAAAATTTGTAATTTTGTATCTAATTAAATTATAATAGTTTTTTTGCTGATAAAACCAGATGTCAATTAATAAATGTTAAGTTTTAGTAGGAAAGAGAATCAAAATAATAAGATTGAGGATGAAGCACAAAGTGACATACCTAATCACAAAACCTTTATTTATTATATAGTATAGATAGATATAAATATGACACGAGTCTTGACTTCCTCAATTTGGTAAGTTCTAATAGAATCTCTTTAATATGTGCAATCAATAGCTTTAATAATTATTGTTATTATATTTTGGTCTTCTTTATAATAAAAATAATGCTTTAATTCTCTAAAATAATTTTTTTTAAAATAACAAAGGAGTGTTTAGGGTCGGGTCGACATCGCCCAATTCATATTAAAACGACTCATATGACTTGTTAACCAACCTAGCTCGCCCGGTAACGATCCAACTCATGATTATGTATTATGGATTTGTGAAAATGATTTTCAACCTATTTAACGAATTCCATAATGTAAATAACTAGCTAGATGGGTGAATAATTTCTATTTAAATATCTTTTATTTGTTAAGTTAATGTTTGTAACTTAATTATAATGGAAAAAAACTATGTTGTGTACGTTAATAATTGATAAACAAATGCAAAGGGTGGCTCGATATGCTTACTGGGTAAAGCTAGAGCTTGAGCCACCAAAATATTAGGACCCCTGATTTTCGAAAAAAATTCATGTATGTTAAGTTTTTTTGTGCTGTTAGATAGTTAAATTTATGCTTTGTAGCACATCTCTTTGTGTTGGCGTAGTTTCGACTTTTTCAGTGAATAACGCACACTCATTACTCAAAATTACACACATAACGACCAATTCTAGGCCAACTCCTAATCGCCAATCATACAAAGTTGGGACGATCAACGGATCCAGGGGCTTCCCGTGTTAATCTGAAACAAACTCATTGTATATAACTAAACAAAAGCCTTCATATATTCGTTTTATTTTGTTAAAATAATAAAAATAGTATATATGTGTATAGCTTATTTTGCTGGTTAAATTTAACGATTTGAAGTCAAAAAATTATTACTTTTGAGTAAAAATATATTTTAATTTAATAAGATTTTGAGTCGTAAAGGAGCTCGACTTTTTATTACGTTTTGAACCTTTGAAATATTGAGCCCTCATTGCAAATACGTAAAGAGTTTATGATCATTTGAAGGGGAAATATGAAATATCTATAACTTTGGTATTCTAACCCTAAAAAGGTCGAGTCAAAAGTCAAAACCACATTAAACAATACTACTCCTTTTAAGTTTCTAGAAAGTTTCCAACTTATAATCAGATTTGTGACCATGAAGAATAAGAAGAATGATATCAGTTAATTGATTATTTATTCTAAATACTTATTTTATACAATTTGCATCTAGTCAAAAATCTCAAATATTGGAAATACAAGTGGCAATAAAAACCATTTATATATATTAATAAGCGTGGCTTTTCCGTCAACCAACGTTAGCATTTCCGTTTTCTCAAGTACGCCGTTGCCTTTTCGTTTCCATCACACCAAATCGCCGTCTGTCATCCTCCTACCGTCGCCTCCTTCTACAAACCTCCCTCCGCG
>WOUH02009653.1:0-16997 GCA_009936405.2 Stevia rebaudiana
CATATTATCATCACGTTACACTAGGGTACCGTTAGTATTACAACTGTCCTAACATCGAAACTTGATCATAAGCATATTACTAACTGACGGAAGATTTCCTCTAATTCTTGTATTATCAATGCTCAAATTTCGGGGCGTTACAATTAACCCATGATCTGGTTTTAGGATTGGATGTCTTGGGTTTGGTGTTTTTATTTTTGGTAGAGGTGGATAGAAATGATGTTTCAACTTTTACTTTGGATTGTACTTTCTCAAGTTTGGTTATAAGCCAGCATTTAGATGTCTTATGATTTGATTTGAAACACTTGGAACATGCTAGTTTTAGAGCTGAGTAGTTAGGAATGAATGGCTTGTTAGCTGTGTAGAAGGGTAGTAAGCAGATTGAAATTTTGGAAGATCAGTGGATGATTTTCTTTCAGCTGAAGGATATGATACATGTGAATAAATGATTGATGGATAAGCAGTTGTTTGATCAACTGATTCATAAAAAACTGATGGGTAAGCAGTTGTTTGATCAACTGATTTGTAAACAACTGATGGATTAGCAGTTGGAATCACTGATTGTTGACCAACTGATGGATTTCCTACTTTTGAATTCTCAGTTGTTTTGGGAATTGGTGATTGTATTTTCATCAGTTGTTTCAAACGTTTAGTTGTTTCATCAATGATTGTTGATAATTTATCAGTGATTGGTAGATTATCAATTGCAGGGTCAATTTGGTTCTTTGCGGACACAAATTTTATTGGTTGAAAGGATAAGTACTAATTTTGCTTAATATTCTCACTTTCAACAACTGATTCTTTTTGCATTATTTCATCAGTTGTTACATCAGGCTTATCAGTGGTTTGGTCTTTTGGAGTATAATCTTATGGTCGACAGGTTACATTATATCCAATACCAAACTTAACATTACTTGATGATTGCTTATTTAAAAGCATTTGAAAACCATTACAAGATTGCACCCATTTTTTACAGTTTACCTGAGTGCTTGCCACTGTCTCTTTGCAGACATTGTATTTTTCAAGTGGTAAATCAAATTGTTCTTGCAAATCTGCTTTCTCAGTTTTAAGATTTGAGATTAAATTATTTATATCTTTTAAAATTTTCTCAAATTCTGAGTTCTTTTTCTTTTGTGATTGCTCAAGCTCAATCATCTGCTCACTCAATAAGACATTTGCTCTTTTTATGTTTGCAAATGCCTCAATGCAAGTTTCTAAGCATAGCTTTTCAAGTATTAATAGAGTTACCTTAGCAGCAGTAGAAGATGATCCTGATGATGAACTAGTTGGTAAATTTGGTGAATCAATGGCCACTAATGCAAAGTCTAGACATGATTCATTTGCAAACAAAGCATGACCAACTTCATCAAGCATGCTGCTCCAATCAACATCCCCTTGAGTGAACAAAGCTTGTTGAGTAGGCTGTAAGGGTGTTCGATTGTTGGTAGGTTGAGGTGTTTGAGTTGGAGTTTGAGATTGAGGATTTTGAACAAGCTGGTATTGAGGTGAAGGTACCAATTCGAACTGATTTCCATTTGGTACTTGAATGTATTGAATGGGTTGAGGAATAGGTGTTTGAACAAAATGAGCAGTTGCTCTTTGAGGTTGATGTTGGTTGTAGTTTGTGGAATTTTGATGTGTTTGATTTTGATTTGGGAATGTGACATATGGTACAAATGAGTTTGATGTGTTTACTCTGCACTCTCTTGCAAAGTGTCCAAACTGTTGACACTTGTAGCATTGAAGTTTGGATTTGTCCAAACCAACTTTGGTTTTTTCCATTTATTCCCGGAAATTTTCTTCCAGTTCTTTTATAAAACTTGTTGGTTCTAATGCTTAGAAGAGCTAACTGATGCAAGATGTCCATCTCTTCTAAGTCATCAGTAGGAATGTGATGCAGATCATCCATGATGAAACATAGATTATCAGATTTTTGAGTATCATCTCTCACAACATAAGCTATGTGTGAGTTATCAAACATTCCAGTTGTGATGTCAATATGATCATCATAGCCTTGGTTTTGACTATCATTATCATTTTCGTGGCTTATTAAGGCTGTATTCCCTTGAACATACTCATAAGTGGTTTTGCCTGATTTGAGCAGTCATTTATTTTGATTGACTTCTCTTTCAAATGTAAGAAGTTTGCCATGAAGTTGTGTTAGCGTTTAAGATCCAAAATCAGGTGCAGATCTCAACACTATGGAATAAGTTTCCCATTTATCAGGTAATGATCTGAGAAACCTGTTCAATACAGAGATGGTGGGATACTCTGGACTAGCTAGTTTTAGTTCGCTTAATAGTGAAGTAAGCCTTTCAAATTGTTGAGTCATAGTTTCACCATTCATTTGGGAGAATGTTTCATACTATTGTGCAATGATTTCTCTAGTATTTGCAACATCAGCAGTCCCCCCAAATTGCTCCTTAAGGGCATCCCATAGCTCTTTTGCAGACTCATGATGCAATAACCCTGAATAGATTTCATTGGGTAAAGCCATGGCTATCTGAGCATGTACCTTAGCATCTAGCTCGAGCTTTTGAAAATCCTCCTCAAAGTAATTTTTAGGATCCTTAGGTTTAGGTGTGCTAGTTTCAGCATCAATCACCATGGGTTGGTGATGGCCAAACATAACAGACCTATAGCATCCAGTGTGATTGTTTGAGAGAAAATGGATCATCCTTCTTTGCCATATGTTGTACTGATGTCTTACCAGTATAGGCGGTTTTGTGGATGATCCAGTGTTATGTGGATCGAGAGAGGTGAATTTGTTTGCTATTTTTAGGTATTTTCAGCAAGATTTCAATGAAACAATGTTTTTGGATGAAAATTTGATCTAGAACAAATTTGAAATCGGTTTAAGCAAAAATTTGCAAGCTAAAACAGTTTTCGACAGTTATGTAAGTAATCAGGTTCGATCAAACGATTGAAATATCAATTGGGAGCTCGATTTTAATTTTCTGAATCGATTCAGAAATCAAAAATTCAGAGAACCAGAGCTCTGATACCAATTGTTAGGATCAGAAATTATCTAAACGATTGATCTAAGCTAATTAATGAAAAAATAACAAAGAACAACAACGATTTGTGAATATAATTTCAATTTGAAACGAATGCTTTAAAACTGATTACAATCACTCCCTCTCAGCTGATGATCTCTCAAAATATCTTTTTGATCAGTAGTTCCTCATACATGAGCAACCACTATATATAAGGTGTTGAACGTCACCCATGATGTCACATCATGAAACCGACATTCAACAACCTTAACCGTTAACTACTAATGTCATACTATGCTTACAACTTAGAATAAAACATACAACGACTAAAATAATTAACTACTGACAAAAAATAATCGATTGATACAAGCCATCAGTTGTTCTTCTATTACTATATAAAATCCAGTTCTTCAGTTCTTTAGTCTTAGTAGTTGTTATGTTGTCAGTCTTTGTCTCTTTGCACCATCAGTAGTTGAGATCAATCAGTCTTTGAAGGAGCATCGATCAGTTGTTCTTACTTCTTATTAGTGGTTTAGGATTTATCAGTTCTTATAAATCCCAACAGGTTTCTAATTCAAGCATAGGGCTAGTTTGTCTATAGGCTAGGTTGATTATTTTTCTGAAGTCTAATTTAAATCGCCTTTGCGTTCTTGAGACCGAGAGGGTATAGGATCAAATTGTCTAACTGCAGGTTTGGGAAATTTGGGGAGACCGAGAGGATGACCTAAGTTAATTGAACTAGTAATTAAAAATTGAAAGTGTGAGTTTATTATTAATTGTAGTTTTGATGCTCAGTTTAGGCCGAGAGGAAAATTGAGTGTTAGGATACGCGATTACGGGATAGGTTAGGCCAAGAGGAAACTTAATCCACTAATTTAGGGTGCTAACAAGTTAGTAAATAGGAGTCTTGATTTGAGTGATTTTGGCTGAGAGGATAATTTTATCAATTTGACATACGCTATTAATTAACTAATTAAAAGAAACCAAATCCCAATTGTTGTGTCCATTGAATCATTATTAACAGAACTATTCTGGAGGATTTGGACTTGGGTATTAGGTGACACAGAGTCGTCCCACACTTCCCCACTCTTCCCTGCTTCCACGTCAGCGCCACAACAACTTTCCCCACATTTTCCCACTTTTCCCCATTTTACGCGGTGTCGTCCCACTCCCCCCATTTCTTCCCACTTTCCCCATTTACCCTTTTTTCCTTCTCCTCTTCTTCGGCGAGGAGCGGCTTCTACTCCCGGTTTTTTCCCATCCGGATCTGGTTGGGTGATGTTCCAATCTGACCCCGATCAAAAAGTAAGTTTCCCCGGCTTTCCCCGTAACCCACCCCGGGTCCTCTTAGATTCTGGATCAACAAATTTATCAAAATCTTAGATAAAACCAATTAAAATATAACTAAAATCAGTAAATCAGCTCTCAACAAAAAACTAACATGGATCATCTGGTGCCAGCAGATTCAGAGGTGAAACTTAGTCAGTAGATTCAGAGGTTTGTTTAGTTAATCAATAAGTTGCAAACATTTGGAATTAAAAATGAGAATTATTGATGTGCAGGATTGTGCAGTTAAAACTCAAGTAATAATATTAATAGTAAACAATCAAAACAAATCCACACACTAACGGAAAGTGTACCGGTCGTGATGTAGTGGGAATGGAAGACCGAGTATCGTTCCAAGGACTCAAGGGGTAGAACCTAGACACACACTCTGATAAGTCTCGACTGTACTAAATAATAACTAAGAAAGCAGTAAATGGGGGGTTTAACTTAAAATCGAATAACTAAAACTAAATAACTATCCTAATGGGCAGACGAAATTAGACAAAGAAAGTACTACTCAGGTTAAGAATCCTAGCTGTGAATCTCGGGTTTCTCTAGAATATAGAACTGCATGGAACTGATCAAATATCCTCTCGGTCTCATTGAATATGCCAAAGTACGACTAATCTGGTCATCCTCTCGGCCGGTCTCAGAAATAATGGTGACCTATCAATGCAGTTATGACACAGGTAAACAAGATTGCTAAGATCTCCTCTCGGCTAGACTCTACCAACCAAGACTCACCTGACTATCTATACCCTCTCGGTCTCAAGCATAGGAAGAACACTAACTACCTCTAAGATCCCAATGACTGTTCCTATGGAATTTTGGCCTAAAAACCATAAACTAGCTACATGCTTAACGTAGGCAACTCTAATAAGTATCCAAACATGATAGACTATCACTAAGACTCCTATAGAACATTCAATGATCACAAATCAGCAGGAAGTATGCACATTCATCACAAAAACATCAACAAGTGTTTACAATGAACATAAATCCAATCATTAGTTCAGTTAAACTAGAAAAACTCAATCAATCAATCAATTAATCATCAAACCTAAGTAGCTTATCAAATCAGTGCATAAAAATTATTCAAGACAGTAAATCAACCTAAACTAAACAGAATTCAAACGGTTACAATGAATAATTAAGATGTAATCAACAAACTCGAATGATTCTAGCATTCAGGTAGCATCCAGTCTTCAATCCTTTGATCCAATTACTCCTTGGTGCTTCAACGCCTCTGAATTTCGTCTCTATTGTGGCTGTGAATCGAACCCCCTCTTTTGAAACCACAACATTCTATTTAAACTGTAAAAATTAGGTTTTTTCTTGGTCCCGCATACCACGCCGCGACTACATCACTTCTTGCGCGTACCGCCTCGGACAAAATAGTCGGGGCGAACGTATTCTGTTTCTAGCATCGGGCCGTACTGCGCAAGGGGATACCCTTGGATTGCGCATACCACCCAAGTGGCAATTTCCAGCTTTTCTTGTTTTGTTGTTTCACACTTTGTCGGGTGTTCGTTTTTCGCCCGTTTTAACTCGTTTTCGCTCCTTAAGCTCCTGAACGCCTCCATTTCAACATATCACTAAATAATATACAAAAACTAATAAAAACTAATGTAAATTACATAAAAAACATATACTAAATACAAGAGAAAATGCCCGTGTTTCGCAACACATCAATTATGACTTAAATGTCAAATTACTACACACCCTTCCTGAAAGTTAGAGCAACAAGGTTACACAGGTCAAAGAAACTAAGGATCTTGATGAGATAAAAATTAAGGAAATGATTTCCAGATTGAAAGCAATTGACATGGAAGTAAAGCTAGAATGCCAACTGCTTAATTAGGTCAATACAAGTTTGTTAAAAATAGCTGGTGTACAAGCCTTAGTTGTTGATGACAATAAATCAATATCTCAGTACACTGTTGATGATACAATTGGTTTTGGGGCTTATTCAATGCCATTCCCAAATTTTTCCCCACCAGTCAGTGCAGCTCAAGCTGATTCACCAAAAGGGTGGCCAGTCAAAGCGAATTCAGAAGAACAACAGGAAGTTTGCAGAGCTTTTATTATGATCTTTGAATGCTTTGTAGCTAGCAGTCTTGCTACAACTCAGTTCACTCAACATGATTTAGAGGACATGGATCTCAAAGATGTTGAAGGAATGGATATCAAGTGGCTGCTGGCAATGGTGGTTCTAAGACATAAATTTTTTTGTAAGAAATATGGTCCCCCGAAGTCGATTCTGAGAAAAGGTTGGTATCAACATGGAAAAGGTGAGATGCTACAACTGTAATTTCTTTGGTTACTTCTCCAGAGAATGCAAACCTCCCGGAGACCCTTCAAGAAACTCAAAAGCTTTAGTGGCTACAATAGCAATGATAATTTTGATTGGGGAAAATATTTAAGTGAGTATGATCCTACATAAGCAATGATTGCAGTTGAAGAAGATCTCCCAGAAAGTGCATAAGAGCTATTTTTAGCATTCATGGCTCTGGGTGTTGAGGTAATTAAACCGTGTTCTGATAGCTACAAAACTCAACATGAGGTGACTAAACAACACATTTACGACTTACAAAGAGATTTAAGTCAATGTGGATTTGATTAAAAACAGTGGAAATCTGAAAAACTAACTTATGAAATTAAAATTAAATCATTATTGCAAGATAATGAACAACTGAAAACAGAGATAAATATTTTGCAAATTGAACATGATGCAAATTTTGCAAAATAAAAAAACGCATTGTCAGATTTATAATTCAAGGTAGAAAACTTTGAAATTTCATCAAAGAACTTAAAATCTCTTTTGAACAATCAACTTCAAGGTAAATCCAAATATGACATAGGTTTTCATAATGTCCCACCTCCTTATAATAAAAATTACACACCCATGCCAGAATCAATGATTTTGAAAGAATCTGAAAATGATTCAACTAAAAAGGAATCAGCATCATCAAGCACAAAATCAAATGGTAAATCAATTGATCATAATGAACATTCATTCAGTAACTTTGTGCTTGCTGGTATGTTAACAATGGTTGTTTCAGGAACATGATAAGAAATGCCACAAGCTTCATGATTTTTAGAATATTAATGGCATTTTAGTTGCTTTTGAAGGAGACCAAAGGGGAAAGATTACTAGAACTGGAGCAGTTAAAAGTGATAATCTTAGCTTTGAAAAAGTAAGCTATGTGCCACAAATCAAGTACCAATGTCTTTAGTAATTCATAAATTTGTGACAAAAACTACTCCTCTCACTTCACAAAAGATGAATGCATGATAATCAAGCCTGGATTCAAAGTTCCAGATAAGTGGGTAGTAGTTATAAATCCAAGAAGAATTCATGTTTATGCTTTAAACATGGATAATCTTCCATCGACTGCACAAGAAACATGTTTAGTATCAAAAGCTTCTGATGAAGAATCCACCCTATGGAACAGAAGACTAAGTCATGCTAACTTCAAGTGCATGAATAAATTAGCATCTGGAGATCATGTTATTGGTCACCAAAGAAAGAATATTCCTATTTAGATCACTGTGTTGCATGTTTGAAGGAAAAGAAAAAGAGAAGTTCCCAAGAATTAGTGGCATCCAGTGCAATTGACTCTATATTAAAATTACTTCATATGGATCTATTTCGTCTAGTTAATGTGTTGATTTTGGGAAAGAAACAATATTGTCTTGTGCTGGTGGATGACTTCTCTACATATTCTTGGGTATTCTTTTTGTCAAAAAAAGTGAAACTGCTGAAATTATAATTCAGTTGGCGAAAAGAATTGAGAATTAAATGGGAAAATTAGTAAAGAGTTTTAGAAGTGAAAATGGTTCTGAGTTCAAGAATGAAACTATGTATACATTTTGCAATGAAAAGGGTATTTTAAGACAGTTCAGTGCTGCAAGAACTCCTCAGCAAAATGGGGTTGCAGAAAGAAAGAACAGATCTCTCATTGAAGCTGCAAGATCAATGCTAGCAGATTCCAAATTACCTTTATCATTTTGGGCAGAGTCTGTGAACACTGCTTGCTATGTGCAGAACAGAACTTTCATTGTCAAAGAACATGACAAAACTCCTTATGAAATCATGTTTTCAAGAAAACCCCAAATAAATTTTTTTAAAGCTTTTGGTTGTCCATGTTAAATTATAAATACAACAGACAGGTTATCCAAATTTGCCCCTTAAGCAGATGATGGATATTTTGTTGGATATTCTAGTGTGTTAAAAGCATATAGAGTCTTCAATAAAACTGCACATATTTTACAAGAATCAACAAATGTTGTATTCTTTGAACGTAATTTCAAATCTAAGTGCACTAGACCTGACTGGTTATTTGACAAGAGACTCTTTAATGAAAAGCTTTGATATATTTCCATCTGAAAATGCAAGTATAAGTGGAACAAAAGATGATGATCTAGAGTTTACAAGTTATGGGGGTGGATGGTTAAAACTTCATTTTAATCATCAATCTGAAGTCATTCCTCCTACAAACTCAGAATCTCAAAATGCACCTGTTTCTCCAATAAATTCTTCACCAGTATCTTTTATAAATGAAAGTCAACAATCTTCACAAACATCACATTATTAAGAAAGTTCTTCTGTTGAGTTGAATGACTCTAATTTGGATATAAGTACACTTGTTCCAAATAACTCAACATTTTGAAAAATTGAGAAAACTCATCCTGCTACAAACATCATTGGGGATCTCTCAACATGAACCACCAGAAGTCAACTAGAGACAACAAACATCTGTTTTTTTTCTTGCTTTTTTTCTCAAGCTGAACCCAAAAACATTAAGGAAAGATTAAAAGACAATATTTGGGTTGAAGCCATATAAGAAGAATTGCAACAATTCGAAAAAACAAGAAGTGTGGTCTCTTGTTGATCTACCTGAAAATCAAGTACCCATTGGTACTAAGTGTATTTTCAGAAACAAAAAGGATGAAATAGGAGTTGTGATATAAAAACAAAGCAAGATTAGTAACACAAGGTTACACTCAGGAGGAGGGGATTGAATATGAAGAAGTCTTTGCTCCAGTGGCAAGATTAGAAGCAAGCAGAATCGTTTTGTCCTATGCAGCTGCTTTCAAATTCATTGTATACCAATTGGATGTCAGATCTTCCTTCCTCTATGGAAAACAACATGAGGAGGTGTATGTGTCTCAGCCCCCTGGTTTTGAACATCCTGATCATCCTTACAGGGTTTTCCAACTAGACAAGGCTTTATATGGTTTACATTAGGCTCCTAGAGCTTGGTATGAGACCTTATCCTCTCATTTCTTTAGTACAAAACTCGGGTGATTAATTACAGCTTGAGAATCTACGGATGCTAAAAACTTGTTTCTGGACTTGATCAGAAGACAATAACCGAGCTGTTGCTAAGGGGGAGTTTGTTGGTGCAAAAGTGTATCAACAGCTTTCGGTTATTCTTGAAGACAAAGTTGTAGTTTTACTGTATTAATGTATTTGTATTTGTTTTTTAGTAATTAGCTTAGTATGTGTTTGCTTGTTTGTTTTCACATTTACAGATGGCCACTCTAGGTATGGTGATGTCTACGTGCTTCATGAGAAATCAGAAGCATTAACAGCCTTGATCTTCACTCTTGTTATTACATACAATTAATGAAATCATAATCATTTTCATCTTATTGTTATCATCTTCATCTTGATTCTATTTGTTTCTTTGATTTGCAAAACGCATCAACATGAACATGGATTCCGCACGTGTTCATGTTTGAGTGATCTCGGTGTCGAATCGATCACCTACCCGGACCTACAAGTTGTATCAGAGCTGTTGGTATGAGATTACACGTGTTTTTGCAATCAAGTTTGAAGATTGATTGAGTTTTTGAAGGTGTTCTTGAAGTTTCAGCCATGTTTTTTGGTCAATTTGATTGGCTAAGATCGCGCGTCTTTCAAATATGAAGAGATTGATATAAAATCCGAGCTCTAACTCTCAAAATGAAGATTTTATGATCATTTTAGTGAATTTCGGAGTTTGAAGATTTTCCCGCCATGATCATATTTCGAGCTTATGCCTCAAGTTCAAATTTTTGGGATTAATTTCGAAATTTTTGATCAATTCGAAATCTGTGGCGTAATTTCGAATTTTCTGGCTCAGTTTCGAAATTTTTAGCTCAGTTTCGAAATTTTTTGCTACAAGTTCGAATTATTGGTTAAGTTCGAAATTATTGGTTAAGTTCGAAATAAAAAATAAATAAATAAATAATTTCAAAATTTAAAAAAAAATTGAAATTAAGTTTGAAATAAAAAAAAATAGTTCCAAATTTTTAATTTCAAATTTCTTCAACGATGATTCCAATTCTTAATTCGTTTGAGGAAATTTCATCGTGGTGTACAAGTTTGAAAATTTTATTTCAACCACAAACCCGATGCTCAAAATTTTGATTATTGAAGGGTACGTTCAACCAACGAATTTTGATGGATTACCAAAGAATATGGCTCGAATGACTGCTGATGAGAAGTCTGAATATGAGCTTGAAAAGAAAGCATATTCATTAATTACTTCAGCGTTATCGAAAGATATTCTTCAAAGATTCAAGAAATACAAAAAACCAAGGTTCTATGGACAGCTCTTTCTGAGTTTGGAAATAACTCATTGAATAAAAGCTGCAGGATTTCGGATGATGAAATGAAAACACAAGCTTATGAGTTAAAAGTTGTAATTCGGAGATTGACTAGAAGATTTGAAGAATTTGAGCTGTTGAAAGAGGAGAATGTTAGATTGAAAAAAGATTTAGAAGAGTTGAAAGTTAAATCTGAACTACTGGTAAATCAAAGAGATGCTGATAAGTTTGATATTTCAGTAGTGATAGAATCTCCACCGGTTGAGAATTTTCCTAAAAATAGAATTCTAACTGATCAGGATGATTTTCATATTGTGGAAGTATCCGAGTCAGACTCCATACCAGTTGAGTGTCAGAAGAAGAAAAAGAAAAGAAAGCAAAGGAGGAGGTCAAGGAAGTCAAAGAATAGAGAGAAACCGACAAAAAAGGTTGATATTAATGACTTATTGACAAAGGCTTTTAATGATTATAAAAAGAAGCCAAAGAAAGATTTTAGATCACATACATATCATTCCAATTATTATGGTGATCTAAAACAAAGAAACTCTTTTAGACCACATGCATATAGTTCCAATTATTATGGTGGTCAAAGAAAGAGAAACCCTTGGAGCTTTCATTCGTATTCTCAATCTTTACAACCAACTTGGGATAATCAGAGATATGGTCCCACTTTTGGTAAAAAGAGAAAGCATTATATGACACATGATTTTGGAATCAATAATAAATGTCAATCTCATACGAATGAGAAAATTATGTTGATTCCAAAACCAAAGACGGTTTGGATAGAAGTAGATTCTAGCTTTTCTCGAAAGCAACACAATCCCCGAGTTATTACTAAGGGGGAGTTTGTTAGTTCATTTCTTTAGTAATAAACTCGGGTGATTAATTACACCTTGAAGATCTACGGATGCTAAAGCTTGTTTCTGGACCTTATCAGAAGACAATAACCGAGCTGTTGCTAAGGGGGAGTTTGTTGGTGTAAGAGTGTATCAACAGCTTTCGGTTATTCTTGAAGACAAAGTTTTAGTTTTAATGTATTAGTGTATTTGTATTTGTTTTTTAGTATTTAGCTTAGTATGTGTTTGCTTGTTTGTTAACTAGTATAAATAGGTAAGTAGTTGACTTTGTAAGCAACTCTTTGAAAGATCTCCACATTTCATTCTTACATTAAGAGAGCTTTTAGAGAGAGAAACAAGAGAGAGAAAGTTTGTATTTTATTGTTGTATTGATCTTCACTCTTGTTATTACATACAATCAATGAAATCATAATCAAGTTCATCTTATTGTTATCATCTTCATCTTGATTCTATTTGTTTATTTGATTTGCAAAACGCAATAACATGAACACGGATTCCACACGTGTACATGTTTGAGTGATCTCGGTGTCAAATCGATCACCTACCCAGACCTACAATTGTTGTATCCAAAAGATGAGGATTTCTTTTTGACAGCCTACACAGACAGTGATTTTAGGGGAGATACTTGGGATAGAAAATGAACGTCTGGTGGTTTCCAATTTCTTGGTTTCCAATTTCTTGGTAACAAACTGGTATCTTGGCAATGCAAAAAGCAAACAAATGTTTGAGTATACACTGATGAGGCTGAATATATAGCACCCTCACAATATTGCTCTCAAATTCTCTGGATTTAAAACCAGATGCTTGATTTTGGGTTTAACTTTCTTAAAACTCCCATAAAAATTGACAATAAAACTGCTATTTTCATAACTAAAAATCCAGTACAACACTCCAAAACAAAGCACATATAAATAAGATATCATTTTCTTAGGGATATTTCAGAAAAAAGGTGTAACTGAACTAAGGTATATAGATACTGAACACCAATTGGCTGACATGTCTACCAAACCTTTGGATCCAAAAAGATTTGAATTTTTCGTAAAAAGCCTTGGTATGATGAAAGTTGAATGAATTTTTATTGCTCTCAGTGTTAATACAATAAGAAAAAGACAAAAATATAATAAAAAAAGAAAAAGAGAAAAACATTTTCCTTATTTGTAAATATGTTAAAAATTATCTGATTTGATTTTTGAAAAAAACATAGGATTCTCTAATGAAGATGAAATAGTCAAAAAGGAAATTCTTAAGGAGGGATATTCTGAATTTCTCAAAGCGTTGGTAGGCCAAACTGATGAAAAACAATTGATGGATTATGAAAAAAAATTAAGAGAAAGTTGTGTAAGGTATATTATCTATCTCATAATAAGGTATTAAATCAAATCGATTTAGAATGAAAGAAGTGAAAGTTGAATTTATGGATCTACCAATACTTAGATACTTTCTAATATTTCTGATTTGACTACACCCATCAACCACATAAATTTTCATAGAACATAGTGTTTTTTAATGAAAAAAATGGAAAGTTAACCAATAAAAAAAAATAAAAAAATATAAATAAAAATAAAAAAGGGAGAGGGGGTTTCTGATTTGATTACATCCATCAATCACATAAGTGTTGAAACAACACAGTGTTTCTCAATGAAGAAAAGAAAATGTATCAAAAACCCAGACTTATTCTATCTTACTAATGTTGATCATATAAATCCTTAAAAAAATTCATATTTCACTCTCAATTTGTGCCATGTTATGTTTGTGATAATTACCAAAATACGCAACAACGTACCTAAATTCCTAAAAGAACAAAATTCTCATACTCTAAATTTGAATAAATTAGAGGGTTTAAGTGAATAAACAATACCATTATTTGATTTTTTTTGAAAATATATTTTCATGAGAAATTTTACATAAGAGATATGAGTTTAGAAATCAAAATCATCAAATACTTGTGTATATATAAAGTAAACTTTAAGAAAAGTGACACAGAGATCTCTCAAAATTCTTTTCATATAAAAAACAATAGAAAAATACACTAAAAGCTCAAAAAAGATAAGTTTCATTTTTCCCTTAGCATTTAAAATTGGATTTGAAATAGTCAGCATCACATAATAGACATCATGAGTTTTATTAAAGATAAGGTTCAAATACTTGAAGCAGTTGATCAAACAGTTTGCAAACTTATCAAATTCATCAACATTGTGTGTATAATCTGTGTGAACTAATCTTTGCTGAAATCTGATCATAGCACAAGATGGTTAAATTTCAGCAGTACTGACAAGTAAATGTTGTGTTTGTCAATCACTCATCTTTACTGATAAGATACCGATTAAAATATTGTGAGAAAATTCTAAGTGTCTTAGAGTAAATGGCATTACTCATGCTTTAAATGTCATTACTGACATAATAAGTTTCATTACTGACAGAAAATTGTGAGAAAAGTTTCTAAAAATGGTATTACTAACTTAATGATACTTGAATTTTTCCAACTCATCAAAGGCAATTACTGATTTACAAAAGGTAATGCTAACATCAAGAAACAAGTATGTTGTTTTGAGTAAATTCCTATACTGACATGATAATTGCCATTACAGACATAAGAATCTCAGTACTGACATGGTAAGTATTTGTTGGTAAGATCAAAGGAATTTGTATTATTGATGAGACAATTTCTCATTACTGATATCTTGAAAATCAATGTTGATACTCTCACAGGTAAGTGAATATAATTTCATTACTGACAGAGGAAAATTGATTACTAACCTTATAGTAATGATTAAGTAACACCTCTACCTGAAAAATTGACCATTACTGATGGCCAAGTAGATAAATGTTACCTGAAAATATTAATCAATACTGATATTCAAAGTTTCATTACTGACTTGATAAAATTTGATAAATTGGTTAAGTAGCCTGAAACATTAACCATTCCTGATGTTGAAGAAAATTATCAAAATTTGTGAAAAGATCAAGTGTTCCAATGCTAACTTTCAAAATTTGCATTAGTGATGTTTGAAAAGTCAATATTGACCAGCAGGATTTAAGTCATGAGAAAAGGTTTTCATTACTGATAGCTAATTTCACCATTACTAATGACTTAAAATTTCATTCTTGACGAACACACTTGTTAACACTTATGAACTTTTGAACAAAATTAAAGTAAATAACAATGATACGTTCTCATTTAAAATTCTCACGAGATCACTCATTTTATCCTCAATATGTTCACTTGATACCCCTTCTGATGAAGAAAAACCTACAAAAAGAAATCTATCTCACTGTTTCACTCACCACCCACAAATTCTTCTTATGAGCAAATCTGTCATTCGAATCCTAAATCCTCTTTGCGACTCTCATCTGACAGATTTTTCTCTTCATCTTTCATAAAAGCGATCTTCGTCGTTCCATAAAAGGTTCCAAAGATCATCAACATAAACAAACTCAACACATAAGTAATCAAATCATTAAGATTAACCTAAAAAGACGAGGTCGTAACCTAAGTAACTAAAAGAAACTTTAGCGAAACAGTTACACTCAAATCAACTAACTTACATTCAATAGCTTCAATCAAGTTGATTTAGGTTAATAAAACATAAAAAAATTATTATTATCTTATTTTACTTAAATGTTCAAATCTTTGGGCAAATAAAATGGCTCTGTTAAAGTACTCAAGGACCACAATGTGTGTGCTTTCCTGAACGAAAATCATCCTAAAGCACATGGTTTCAAGTAATTACTTCACTTTATCAACGGATCTTCTCTAGTTTGATCTCTTACTGCAAGACCAAATCTATATCATCAAATGTTACACGAATTTTGGACATCTGCAGTTGTAAATGTCGTACATGATGAGTAAACCATCTCAGCAACAATTAGAGGCCAACAACTTATCATAATTGGGAATTTGATAAGAGAAGTACTGCAGTTAGGAGATGACTAGAATAGAATACTTGAGGCTAAAAGTAATGATATTCTAGATTGTTTTTAAGAGCTATATTGGTTACACAAGAGAGATGCCCCGATAGCAAATTATTAAGAGTATGATAGGACCCAAATGGAAGGTGCTGGCACACATCATACAACATTGCTTATAAAAAAGGAGATCAGTTTGGAATGAAATGTCATTGAACCAATCTTCAATGATGATGTGAATCCTCTTATCTAAGCCATTCAACTTTTCAAGAACAATTTTTAAAGGAATGGTTTCAAATCTTGATATTGGACTCTCAAAATTTATAATGTATCCAAGATTTGTTCAAATGTTGATAAACCACCTCCTTCCATATCTTGAACCATATGGAAACCAGATTCATGATCTCACACACCATGACAACATTGTGTTTGCATTAATGAAAAAGGGACACAAGAACAACAATTTTGAAGGAGTAGATGTTGACATCCTTTAGATATTTATTGATTTGCAAGAGGCGGCTTTAAATCCTACTGATCTTGAAGAAAACGATGAAGGTGAATATGATGATAGTGAAGAAAATGATGATGATGAAGATAAAGATGAAAATAAAAATGATGACACTAACGATAGTGATCAAAATGAGGATGATCAACATGATGATGATGATGAAAACAATAACCAATTTGATAACTTTCATGATTTTGATACATATGATCCTAAAAGTTCCCCACTACAAAATGCTCTATCTCCATCTACAACAATAGCATATGTTCTTAGTTCTCTTAATTCACATGCAAAGCATGATGATTATGTTGGTCCTTATGACAGCCCTGATCGTACTCCCCAAAGGTCTCCATCTCTAAAGGTAGCTGAAATTGAAAATGTAGCTGACTTCATTTTTCCTATGGATAAAGATACACAAAATAAAACAGAAATAAACAAGACTCAACAAGAACAAGCAAAAGTCATAAAGTCTACTGCATCTTCCTCCAAAACTCTCAACTTATTTTATCCTCTAGAGCCAAAACTACACCAATATTGATAAGTTTTTTTTCTTCAAAACTTGTTAGCAAATCAAAGAGTCTAAGAAAGGCTCATCTGATCAATAAAGGCAAAGACAAGAATATTGCCAAATTAATTGACGTTTTAAAGTATTCATCATTTCAGCTGAGCAATCTGAAAATGATATTCAAAGCCTTGAAAAGATCATTCAAAATCAAAACTCAGAGATTGAAAGTGTAACACCCGGTTTTCAGATAAGGCATGACCTAGATGCTTATATCAATAAAAGGAAAACCCATGATACCTCGATAA
>WOUH02009701.1:0-16989 GCA_009936405.2 Stevia rebaudiana
TGGAAGCTGGCTGCAAGGTTTTGAAGACTGGCATAGTATAGAGATATGTTAGTAATAAAAGTAGATCATGTAATAGTGACTTGATATGTAATTGGGTTTGCTTATCAATAGAAAAAGATTGGTTTAATTTCCACTGCACTTGAGTTGTCTCTGATATAACTATTGTGTTCATGAATAAATCCGATGATGTGACGTGTCCCGGGAGACGGGTGTCACAGTGGTGCAGGAAATCCTTAGAGTGATAAGCAGAGGTTCTGGCTGGTTGAAGGTGAGTTCTATGAGCTCTTCATCTAATTAATGTTTTTGGGCCTAGCATACTACTGTTATGTGTTTACTTCTTCAAAACCATTTACATTGTGTAAGATAGAATGTTTATAGACATGTCGTTGTAATGCCCGTGTAAATTCTAACAATAAAACGCACATGAACAATATTACAATTTACAAAACATATGTCAATAACATATTGAATTATGGATATAGTGTAGTGATAATAACATGTCAAGTAATGAGGGGTTGTTTTTGACCTAAAATTAACAAAAAGCAGTAACTAATTTTGACCCATTAATGTCCTATAATACTTGATCATATTAGATACATTGTAAATTAGTGTTTTCTCCTAAGATGTTGTATTTATATCATTTTATACCTACTTGATCATATTAGATGCATTTAAAGATGGTTGTTTTTTAAAAATGACATTTTTTTAAAGATACAAATTCATATCATTTTTATACCGACAAGGCTGTTTACTAAAGATGGAATCGACCTAAAAATTCCATTTTTGTAGATGCATTAACAAAAATTTATAATAAAACTACAGACATGGTTAGCTGTTATCAAATGTATTTTTATACTATATTTACTTATTTGTTTTTCTCTTACTTAAAATAAGAAATTGTTATGGACAAATGAAGAATATTGAAGATTATGAGAGGTAATCGAGATTTACAAGGAAGGTTATTGATAAAGAATGGTGGCCGAAACATATATTTGAAACATGTGTGGAGATACTTTATATTTTTATGTTTATGACTTAAAATGAATTATCATGGTATTTGAAAATCACTGTGTTTATGACTAATCTTCCTTATTTATGTTTTTGTTATAATTTAATTTAGTATTGTAACACCGATTTTATGAAAAGGATAACTGACGAGAGTACAGTCAAACATTCCATGTGAAGTGCATGATGTTACACCAACATAAATGAGTATCATTCTAGATAGTCGACTCCGATACAAAAATATGAAATACAATATATCACAAGAGGACCGACAAATTAACAAATAACGAGTACGGCGCGTTAAACTGTCGTCGCCGCATCGCGGAGGTACCATACTAGTTTCTATAAAATCATTTTTAAAATGGTGAATTTTGATATAAAGTGGGTTAAAATCTAATTAAAAATGAATTAGTTGTGATTATTTAAAGTTTAATATAATTAAAATTGAATAAATCTGGAAACTAAAACAAAAAACAAACACTCGGTCCAGAGACGCAAGTGAGGGGATTCAAACCCGCGACCTCATGGTTTGGAGGCTAGGTTCTAACCATCAAGACAGATCGACACATTTGTTTTATCCTAGGGATTAAATCTTATAACTAATAGATGTTCTTCCTCAATTTTACAACTACAAGCCCTAGAATTCGACATCCCAAAATTGAACAAATTTGTCGATTAATAGTATCGAATAACTCAGGGACTTCGATTAGCACACAGAGACAAACCAAGAAGTGTAAAGATTACCGGATTTGAAAGCTAAATGGGTCGTGTTCTTGCTCGAGTTCTTGACCGGCGCATTCTTAAGTTTCCCAAGATCAAAATCGCATTTGGAGGCTGTTAGAGATAAATCTCAGGGCCGGAATAGTTTGAGATGAATGTCGTGAATGATTCCTAGAGACTAATTACAACGATTAACACCCGCATAAATCGCCTTGATTGAAACCTCGTAACCAAACGAGAATCGAGATTAAACCCTCTTTAAATGTTGTTTAAACCCAAAATTGATTGCATGGGTGGCTTGATCGGACCCTAGGGATTAGTTTTCATTGAATGCATGAGTTGAAACGGCTAATATTTGAAGGTTTTAGGTCTCGCCGGAGCATGGGGGTGGGGGCTGATTGAGAAGCTTTGATCATTTGACAGTTTTGGTCCTTCCTTTCTTCCTCTTTTAAGTTTTAAACACCATGTGATATTAAATTACAAAGGAAGTTTCATTCCTCATAATTTGGCCACAAAGTTTTATAAAACTTAAAATAACTTAATAAAATCTATAACACTAATATGCAATTCTATAAATCTTTTTAAAATTAATGAATTTAAATTGTTTAATAACTTTGACTTTGTTTTCATTTGTTTGTATTTATTATATATACATATATTTATAAAATTGTTTTATAAATATACCTTTGTAATATATACACACATCCGTTTGTTTGATTGTGAATATAGATAAAATCAAGGATAACTCCTGGCGAGTGGGGTGGGTCACCGCGATAACGATATTTCAAATGAAAAGTGATCTATTATTCGATAACGATATTTCAAATGAAAAGTGATCTATTATTAGCCAGGGTATATACGGGTGATTAGACTTTAGCTGTTAAAAATGTTATAAGATCTTTATTTAATTTTATGGAGTAAATTTCAAAGTAGTAATATATTGCACCAATTTCCAGCACAATTGGTTAGGAGTAAGTATTGACTTGGCTCATCTTTTGAAAGATCTCAGGTTTAACTCTTACCCATGCTCTGGGTATTTCTGTGATGAACAGAAAGTATACCTCGGATAGATGTCACGGGTTCGAAACTGAGGTGAGTAAAGAATTTATGGATTCCAAATAGCTCTCGTTTATGTGGAGGGTACGGACTTACGGATGTCGAGGAATCGATTTTGACAACATCGGGCGGCTATCGAAGTCTAGCACGCGAGATCTTCTGCCGTTCAGAAAAAATAGTACTAATATATTGAATAATCTTAGAAATATTTATATGTTTCCTTTTATAAGATAATAGCTTAAAACCCATGTCTTATACAGGGTTACATAATTAACATTTTAAATTTTATCATTCAGTCATTGCATATATATATTAAGACAGTATGTTGTGAAAACTTCAAAAATAAATATTTGACACTTTTATGACTATAAATTATTCTTTAAGATTTTAAATATATTCAATAGAATCTTTTTAATATATGTTTCTTAAATTTATTTTATATTTATACAAATTAAAAAAAAAACGTCAAATTTACTATTTAAATAGAGTAAGTGCGGTTTTCATGTATGAGATTTACAGATTTAAAAAGTTTTAGTCCACGCTTAATAACTTTTGTCCATAACGTTTCAAATCTTAACTATTTTTGTCATTAAACCTTTAATAGAAAACTCTTTATTTGTATGTATGATTACTAGTTGATTTTGTGTACAAAGACAAACAAGCCACACTCGTTCAATTGTATATTTATTTACCATCTCATCTAAGGTATGCGAAGAAGAATTAATAAAATAAATTTTAATATGGGTGTGAGTAAACAAAATGATAATCCATTAATTAGATATACCAATCTTTATATCGATCGCAAGTCGTGCGTGCATACATCTTCTCCCGAACAGAGCTTGATTATATTTCAAGTTAAATTAACTCTCATGTATCTGTGTTCTAGTGTTCTGGATATATATTAGTGTTCTAGTGTTCTGGATATATATTTGCCTTATAGGAGACGGATCCAATACATATATGAATTTTGGTGCTAATCGTAAGATACAATCACAATATGCTACGTGTACAAAGACAAAAGGGTATGGACGTAAAAACACGTTTTTTAGAAACTAACCATAGTTAAACCCACTTTCACCTTCGTTTTTAAAATCGAATAACTTTTTTACGTTTTAGTTTTTTTTTTTTTTAAATTACACCATTACGTTTTAGTATTTTTTTTTTTTAAATTACACCACTAAATAGATAATTTCATTATCTTTAATTCGAGTATAGTATTGATATGTTTTTTTCGAATATTTTTACGTAGTCCGTAATTATGTACGTGGTCCGTAATTTTGTGGCACGTGATTCTACCCTTTGTCTGTATTTTATTTATGCGTTTTGGCCGTGATCCATATTTATGTGCATGGTCCGTGATTTCATGGTACGTGATTATACGCTTGGTAAGTTATTTATGTATCTATTTGATCGTGGTCCGTAATTATGTATATGGTCCGTAATTTTCGTGGAACGTGATTAAGACTTGGTAAGTAATTTATGTGTATATTTGGTCGTGGTCCGTAATTATGTATATGGAACGTGATTTCGTGGTAAGTGATTATAGGTGGTCTGTGATTTTTAAAATGACGCTTCTGCCATTTTTATTAAATCTGGACATGGAATGTTATTTATGGAAGGACGATAATTACATTTTTGCCACCGTTTTAATCTAGGCCCTCCATTTAAGCGATCGGACGGACCAAATCCTATCCTACGATTAGTACAAAAATACATATATGTATTTTAACCACACCCTTGTCTTATATCCTTGATAACAATTGGACCACAATAAAAAGTTCAAGTTTCTCGTGATATGATTTTATTATATGATATTTACACAACATTAATATAATAATAATTTTTAAATTACAAGAAAACGGACAAATGATTTTTATAACGATAAAATTAAGTACTTCAGGTTTTGTTTAAACAACTTTGATTTTCCAAGAAAACTGAATTTTATGAATTGATAAATTTGGATCATATGAAATTACTGTTGAAATTTTATACAATCAAATGATGTTTTGTTTGGCCGTTTATTACCTAAAGAATACACAACACAAATGGAACTTTTTATCTATTTTCCAAAATTTTGGTGGACAAATGGTTTGATAACTTCTTTCGTTCATTTTTTGGTTAATAAATGCAACTGATTTACGTATATAAAGAGTTGAGAACAAATGATATTAACAGATTTGTTTTATTATCCGACTCTTAATTTTGTTTTGCTATCTTTAAATTTTTTTTAGCAGCTGCTTTCTTTAAATAGCAATATATGCAAATATAGTTTAAAAATTAATGTTTCATTATTACACGCAAATGTACCGTAAAAGTATTGTAACTAACCGCATCACTGTCACTTTTCGGGTCGTGAATGGTACTATAAGCATCACATATATAAGGTTTAAAACACCAGAAATATTCTTATGTTTTTTAAACTAAGGATTGAAAAATTATAAAACTTCTAAATTCTTCTTGTTGTACCATCATGTTATTCTTTTTCCCTTTATAAGTGTCTTCATTTTATATATATCGTCATGTAAAAGCATTCCAAAACTGTAAACTACATTGTGAAGTGCATGCTTAGGTAACCAAAACATTTCATGAGATTCTATGTGTGTTGGAAAAAAATTAACAAGTTTAATTTTTAGCAAAACCGAATTAGTTAAGTGAGGTAGTGTGTTTGTACATTCCAAAAATCAGTATTATGAATAATGATTTGCAAGCATATCCCTATGGATGACACACACACTCAATTTATAATATGCAAAAGTGTGTGTCATAAAAAAAGTGTCGTCGTTCTCATAATACAAAAACTTTATGACATGTATTTGGGTATCATGTTTAGGTGTCTTGAAATTTTTTATGGGTCTCATCGCCTACTGTCATCCTTATCTTAAGATTATACAAACTCAAACCCTAACTAATCATGTTTTCATGTGATGCCCCAATTCTCATGGGCTTGACACATCATCGGATTTACATATAAGCACAATGGTGTATACAGAAATTACACAGTTGCGAAAAATAAACTTCATTATATTAAACCAAGGTGCTAATTACATCATTGGTAATATAATTTAAATCATATTTCACTAACTAATTGCTAGCGTAACTCAAGGTCTTAGATGTCTTCCTGCTAATGATCCATTATTTGCATCCAGATGTCTTGCTTGCATATGATATTCATAATTAAAAACGCAGCTTATGTTAGTGAGTTCTAAGTTTAGAGTTTAATAACACCTTCCAAAATCATTTGATACCGTAACCTTGTTTCAAAACATATATCATAGTCAATTTATTTAGAAACATTATATACACAAGATTTAATAAGTTATTAACATTTCTAATGTAAATCTTACAAAGTACCTTCACTTCGGGGACAGGCTGATCCCTACCAAATGTTGTACAACATGCCTTAACAATTCCCTTCCCAGGAAATCACTACATCGTTTCTTGACTTTACATTGCCAACTACTCTCTAACTTATTACTTCTTTTATTAAAACCCATTTCTATTTCATAAAACCATTTCTTTTCAACAACTATCTGTTTTGGAAAAAAAATTAACAAGCTTAATTTTTAAGTAAAACCGAATTAGTTAAGTGGGGTTGTATGCTTGTATATTCCAAAAATCAATGTTATGTGTGATTTGTAAGTATATCCCTAGGAATAGTTGAGAATATATAAATTCAATAAGTACATAACGCTAAGGATTTTTAGCGAGAAAAGCCTCTAATCCAGTAGGATTGCCAGTATAAAACCTCAGAAAAGTCTTGTCTAGTCAATCATATAAAATGGTTTTGATGAGTACAATACAAAGCAAACGAGTGGTTGTATAGCTAGTGTGATCGCAAGAAAATGCTAAGTGTTGCAGAGAGTATGAGAGTAGAAGAGAGTAGAGAAGTTGGTGTGTGTTCATAAGCAACCACTTGTTCCTTAAATACAAACAAATTACAACGGTAATAAACAAACTATATGAATAATCATGGATAAAACGTCCATATTATCCCCGACCTGGTTAGCCACCCGTTCTTCTCCCTTAGCCGCATAATCCACCATTGGGTTATTATGTTGAGTCATCTCCACGTAAACAAGTAATCGTAGTTACTTCCTTAAGTATCTGTTAATTATAACAATCATTGATCAACTGGTTTTCCCATATATCTTCAAGGATATCTAAGAATATAACTCACAAACACTTAGCAACATCTGAACAGATAAATAAGCATGAAATTCTGAAATATCCCTAAATATACTTGTGTTATTATCCCCAAATATGTTGATTAAATACAGCCCATGCAATTGCCCCTTAAATCATTTTTACACGCGTTTGAAAATATTACAGCTTTAAATATGATTTGACGTGTTTGTAAACCATGATTTAATCTATTGGACCAGGTTAATCGTGTGCATACGAAAGGTTAACTATGCTTAAATATCTTCCGATATATAAGGAGATGATCACGATGAGATTTTATCATCTTCTTCAGCCGTTTCCAAAATCAAGCCTTCTAGTTTTTCCTTTTAAGCTTTTTCTAAATATTTTTCAGGTTTTTAGTTCTTTTTTATGTTAACGGCCATCCCGTCTTCATCCCGGTCGCACAATACTGGCGATGAAGGATTTTGGGACCTTGATATCCTCCCTTATGACGAGAAGAATATGAATTTCTTTAATGACACAAAGATTGAACCTCTTGAGTTAAGCGGATGCTCTCCGGTCCATACCGTCTTTCACATTTTCGATCCTTTGCCGAAAGCTGATCACATCTCAGCTACATGGGTTTGTTTTCCCGAATTTCCGTTTATCTTAGGATTAACTTATCCATTTCCATCTTTGATCACGAATTATTTTCAATGTCACTGGACTTTGTTTTCCTTAACTCATGCCAATGGGTTGGAGGCTTGTTTTTACCCTCGACCGTTTGAATCAAAATTTTGGTTTCAATATTGGCCTACCTGAGACAAGCATCGTTCCTGGAATCACTATGAACAAAAACGAATGGAGAATAATTTTTTCTTCGTTAAAAGATCTATTCCAGACGGGGAGTCGTTACCGATTAAGTGGGTGGAGAAGAGTAGGAATATTTTGGAATATAATTTATTGTATTTGTATTTGTTTTTTATTTCTGACTCATTTTTATTTTGTATTTTGTCTACGTTCCCATCATTCCGAGTACCGACCATGTTACTGAACACTCACAAATAGAAATATCTATTGGTAAGAAATTATAGATTTTGAGATATTTTGAATTATTTCGAAATATTCTAAGATGTTTTAAATTCTCTAAAGATAATTTGTTTAATCTTGAGGATTTGTCTTCCCTAATTTCCTTTAAGAAGGAGAAGCCTAACCTTCCATTCCGAAATCACGAGCGATGACCACTCGGTCTACAAAGGGTAGTAAGAAAAGAAGGTTGATCCACAAAGAGCTGATGGAGATGGTGAGTGCCAAGCAAACTGCGTTCAACAGATGCATGGTACTAGACAAGGAAATCCCAAGTCTAAAGAGACAGATTAAGGACCTTGAGTCTTCCACTAAGCAAAAGATCAGTGACACGATTGAAGGTGCCAAACGTTCTGCCGTAATCAGTATTCTTAAAGCAAAAATCTAGATGGCTAAGGAGGCTAGGATAAAGGTGTGGAACTTTGGGGCGAAGATCTTGGATCGTGGAATACTGTTCTCAAGTCGCTGAACGGGAAAAAGACTAACGCATTTGGTGACGAGGCAATTTCGGCAAAGGCTGATGAAGAAACTGGAACCAACAAGGGTGCCAGAGGTGACGAGGAGGAGGCCGCAAAGGCGGTGGAAGTGGGGGATGAAAGACGTGATGACCAAGCCTGAGCCCATGTTTTAAAACTTTTATGATGGTCCCCAAGTATGCCAAGCAATACTTAAAAACAATATTTTATTTGCTAAGTCTTTGTATGTTAGGGCAGACATTTTTTTTTTGTTTTGTTAAGTGGTTGATATTCTGATAATCTAGGATGAGGGATCCTGATTTCAGGATGATACCTGGATTATCGAACTTTTGCTTATGTTTATATATGCTTGATCGTTTTATGTTTGGAAATTTGCTTTTGTGTTTTTTGTTTGCAGGTACTTTTTCAGCTGGTTCAAAAGAATAGTTTAGAAAACCTTGTAATAGTATTTAGTTTCTCAGAATAGTTATTAATATTTGTAATTTCGATTTTTATATCTGGAAATATTATTAATGAAAAATATTGCATTTTCTTTCAATTGTATTTTCTTAATATTTCTTTGTCCAGAGATAAAATTTAAAAAACGTACCTTGCGAATTTACATTCTTACTTGCTCTAGTATTACTTTAAAATACCTGTAGTAATGCAAGTTCAGATCTTCACACATTCGATGTTTCTTGTCAATCATGTCTGAGCATTAGTCACGAACATGGTTGGAAACCTTATATTTCTAGAAAACGTAAGTTACTTTGAAATTAATTCTTGTTTATCCCAAATATATTCAATTATAGGAATAGTTAAGAATATTCCATATGTTATTCTTGCGATTGTAAAATGCTTAATTACTGGCGACAATGCCCAAATATCTAGCGGCTAAGGCCTTTACAAACTGGTGACTAAGACCAAATTTACTTGGCGACTGTGGCCCTTGTGATTCAATAACTGGCAACTGTGGCCCTTATGATTCAATAACTGGCGACTGTTACCCTTATGTATCAAGAACAAGATGTCAATATTTTATAAGATTTCAAAGAGTTGACCTTTGAACGGCATGCGCTCCTGGCGAAATTCTTAGTAGGAGGTGAAAACCGTCCATACTTAAAAATCCTTAAGGATAGTCAAGTATAATGAAATTGTCAGCCACCTGAAAAACTACCCTGGGATTACATGCGCTCCTGGCGAGGTGTATAAACCAGCTTACGGGAGAGAGACAAAGACGTCTAAACCTTAAAAGATTCGAGGGGAATCTTGAATGAGTGTGGGATGGCCAATCCCTTTTTGGTGTAAGTTTGATGGGGGTATTCTTCATAAGTATCTTGGAGGATTCTTACAAAACACTGAAACCTTGGTGGAGGTGGGCGTTAGGATTAAAGTGGGAGTTAGGAATCCTAACGCCCCTCCGATGCTTAAGTCAGTAACGGGTTGAGATATATTAGAATAAACAAAAATATGACGAAATAAACATATTAATATTTAAGAATATTTAAGGGTATGTTGAAATATATCAAGTTTTCTAGTTATATAAAATAGCTTTTGAGGTGTATGGCACTCCAAGACCTTGGTAGAGGTCTACCATCCAGATTGGTTAACTTATAGGCCTCTTTTCCTGCTTCGGCTTCTATTTGGTAAGTTCCTTCCCATTTGGGTGCTAGTTTACCATCGGCAGGGTTAGTTGTGTTTTGGAAAGCTTTCCTTAAAACTAAGTCTCCTAATTTGAATCTTCTAACTCTTATGTTTTTCTATAAGACTTAGATATTCTATGTTGATAGGCCGTTATCCTTATTCTAGCTTGATCTCTTAGTTCATCAATGGTATCTAAGTCTTCAATCAATGTTTCCTTATTAGAATCTACGGTTTGAAGTTTAGATCTTGTTGTAGGGATAACAGTGTCTATAGGTAGCATAGCCTCAAAACCATAAAACTAAGGAAAATTGTGTTTATCCCGTAGCGTTCTTGGCTGTGGTTCTATCTACCCAAACGACAAATGGAAGTTCTTCTGCTCATTACCCTTTTTGGGTCCTAATCTTTTCGTAAGGTTATTGATGATAATCTTATTACTAGATTCATCTTGACTATTCGTTTGTGGATGGACGGGAGTTGAAGTAATCATTTTGATTCCCTAGCTTTCACAACAGTCAGTAGTTCGCTTGCTAGTGAATCGGGATCCATTGTCAAAAGTGATTTCAGCCGGGATCCCAAAAGTGTTAGGATATTCCTCTTTACAAACGAGATTACTTCTTTTTCTCTTACATGGACAAAAACTTTTGCTTCAATCCATTTGAAGAAATAGTCGATCATAGTAAGCATAAATATCTTTCCACCTGGTGCAATTAGTAATTTACCTACTATATCCATTCCCCATTTCATGAAGGGCCATGAAGGGATGATTGGATATAAAAGTTCAGTCGGTTGATGAAGGATATTGTTATGTCTTTGACATGCATCACATCTTTGTGAGTATAGGGTGGCATCTCTTCTCATTGTTGTCCAATAATAACCGGTCCTAAGGATCTTTGAGAATAATGCTCTTTCCCAAGTGTGATTTCCTCATTCATCTTCGTGAATATCCCTAAGGACTTCCAGTGATTCTGATTTATCCAGGCATCTCAAGTAAGGTCCTGCTAGTGATTTCCTATATAGGGTGTCTAGTGATTTGCTAGTGATGTCATGCTAGAACATCTGTCTCTGCATTTTCTTTCCTAGGTATGTAGGTATCTGTTTGATTTGAAAAGTTGTAAATTCTTGAGCCATATTCCTGACTATCTCAAGATATTTTGCTAGTTTATTACCTTTCACCGCGTAAGACCCGTTCAAGTGATTGGTAATTAACAAGGAATCTACATATACTTGAAGATTTTTAATGCCTAGGTCTATGGATAGTTGGAGACCAGCTATCAAGGCTTCGCATTCGGCCTCATTGTTGCTCTCCTGAAACTCACAACTTACAGATTGGGGTATTATGTCCCCATGTGACGATTTTATTATGATTCCTAAACTTGTTCCTCGAACATTTATGGCTCCGTTGGTGAGTAAGATCTACTCTTGGTTATCCTCACTTAAGGTTTGAACTTCTAAGTCTACTTCTAGTTGAATATCACTACTAAAATATGCAACAAAGTCTGCTAATGCTTGTGATTTAATGGTTGTTCTAGGTTCATATCAAATCGTAAGTACTTGCTTTACCAACCATTTTGCCATTCTAAATGATAATTCTGGTTTCCTAAGTACCGATTTTATTGGATAGTTAGTTTTAATATGTATAATATGTGTTTCAAAATAGTGTCTTAACTTGGTTGATGCCATTATAAGAGCTAAAATTAATTTTTCTAAATGAGAATACCTGGTCTCCGCATCTAGTAGAATCCCTTGCATCTTTCAGAAGACTTGGAGATAAAAAAAAAATTCAGTGTTGTCACCTTTCCAGTTATTCTTTGAACGTCCTTCACGTTTTCAGGAGATTGTAGATTCAAAATTGCTTTTATCTGTTCTGGGCTAGCTTCAATACCTCGCTTAGTCACCATGTATCCCAGGAATTTTCCGAAGTTAACCCCAAAGTAACATTTGGTGGATTTAGCTTCATATTGTATTGATCTAGTATATCGAAGGATTCCCGAAGATCCCTGAGACGATCCTTAGTTTCCTTTGACTTGAACACTATATCATCAATATAAACCTCCATCATGTCCCCCACATTGTCTTTAAACATCATATTCACGAGTCTTTGATAAGAGGCTCTGGCATTCTTGAGACCGAAAGGCATTGCCATGTAGCAATATATTCATGTGGGTGTCATAAAAGTTGTATCCTCTTGGTCTGATGGTTCCATTTGGATCTGTTGGAATCCTGCTGATGCGTCCATGAAGGTTAACATATTATGACCCGCAGTTGCATCAACCATAAAATCAATATGAGGCAGTGGGAATGGATCTTTGGGGCAAGCTTTGTTTAGATCGGTGAAGTCTACACAAACTCGCCATTTTCCATTCTTTCTCTGAACTACCACAATATTAACCAACAATTTAGGAAATTTAACTTCTCTGATCATCTTAGCCTTTAGAAGCTTTTCGACCTCTTCTTGAATAATGACATTTCTTTCGAGGGCAAATTTTCTTATTTTATGATGGATGGGTTTGAAGCTAGGATCAAAGCCCGGTTTATGTGTGACTATATCCCTAGATATTTCTGTCATATCTTCGTATTTCCAAGCAAAACTAGAAGTTTTGCTTTTTAAGAATTTCATAAGTTCTTCTCCGGTATCCTTAGGGATATTAACTCTGATTAGAACCTTTATGTCAGTATTGTCGGGGGTCCAGGAATACAACCTGACTATCCCCGGTTTACTTCTTTAGCTGCTATGCTGGGGTCGTCATTGTTGCGCGAGCTTCCTTTGTGGCTTTCATGGATGCAGTATAACAATCCTTAGCTTCTTATTGATTGCTCTTGATCTTTACTAGTCTCCAGGGCGTTGGTAACTTCACACATTGGTGATATGTAGAAGGAACGGCCTTCAAATCATGGATCCAAGTTCTTCCAAATATTATGTTTTTCAGTAAAAATTAGCAAGTATAGATTTTAGCAATTCTGAATTAGTTTTGTGAGGTTGTGTGTTTGTATATTCCAAGAATCAAGGTATCATACAATTTGTAAAGATATTCTCAGGAATCCCTAGGAATAGTTAAGAATAATTAAATGCAAGAAATGGATAATACTAAGTATTTTTAGCGAGGAAAGCCCTGAATACCTTTTGATTGCCAGCATAAAACCTCGGACAAGTGACCAAAGAATCACTTGTCTAGTCACTCTTATAAAATAAACAAACAAGTACAATGCAAAGCGACCTGATGGCTGTATGACTATTGCGAGTGTGAAGATAAGCCAAGTGTGATAAGAAAGTAGAGAGTGATGTGTAATCGGTGTTTGTTCCTAAACAAACATCGGTTCCATGAATACGAACATAAAACAACGCTAACAAACAAACTAAGCAGATAATAGGGATCACAACGTCCGCATTCGTCTTGACCTAGTCAGCCACATGTTCTTCTCCCTTGGCCGCATAATCTCGTATGCAGTTACACTTGCTGAGTCATTTCCACATTAGTAGCTTATCGTGGTTGAGCTACTAATTAATGGTTAGCTTTATCGTCCTCTAGCTTGCGCAAATATATTCCTAAGGATACCTGAGATTATAAGTTGTAGATACTTAGTAACATTTGAATAAACATAAACATAATATTCTGGAATATCCCTAACTATGTCTATGTCAGTATCCTCAAATATCTTGATTAAATCCAGCCTCAACAATTGCCCCCCAAATCATTTTTACACGCGTATTCAAATGTTTACAGCTGTAAAACATGATTTGACTTCTATGTTAACCATGATTTAATCTATTGGTCCAGTTGTATTCCCTATATGCGGTTAACTAACTACAATTAAATATCCTTAAATATGTAAAGAGATGCCCACGAGTAAGTTTATTCATCTTCTTCAACAGTTTCAATCGTTCAAGCTTTTCGATTTTTCTATGTAATCTTCGTAAACTTTTTCTTAGTTCTTTGTTTTAATCTTTTCTTGGTTAAAAATGGCTCTTCAATCTTTATCGCATAACAATGATGATAATGGTTTTTGGGATTTAGGGATCCTTTCTCGTAATCACTAGAACACTAACATTTTGACGATACAAAAATAGAACTTCTTGAATTAAGAAAACGTTTTCCAATCGACACTGTTTTTAATTTCTTTGATCCAAAGTTAAAGGTTGATCATGCTTCCAGTACACGGGTTTACTTTCTTGAGTATCCCTTCACTCTTGGTTTAAGTTATCCGTTCCCTCCTTTGATAAATGACTTTTTTAAAATCATCAGCCTATGTTTTCCCCAGTTGATGCCTATGGGCTGGAGACTACTCTTCACCCTTGATCACTTGAATTGGAACTTTGGTTTCATCATTTGTTTGCTCAACATTTCCCTCGTTTATCAACTTTGTACTCACGGTTCGAGTCAGTTTGTTCTTCAAAGACGAACATATCGCCTTTGGTTCCCAGCGTTACCATGAATGAGAGCGAATGGAGAAATCAATTGTTCTTCGTTAAGCGATCTTCCATTCCAGATGGAGAGTCATTACCAGTCACTTATTAAAACGGGTAGGAATATTTAGGAATAATTTTTACAATTATGCTTACAGTTAAACCTAATTATTTCATGTTATGTTTTTCAGCATAGAAATTCGAGATTTTGATAGCACCAGAAGACGACAACAAAGAGAAGATCAAAGAATTGCTGGAAATTGAAGAGGAGGATAGAAAGTTTGGTTTTGTCCATCTTATCCCTAGCACCAGCCACATCACTGAGCCCTCGAAAACTGACATGTCTACTGGTAAGAGATTATATGATTTTGAAATATTTTAAGATATTTCAAATTATACTGATCTATTATGAATTATTCCAAATTTTTCCAGAGAATCTCTTTGATTTGGATGATATTTACTCCCTAATGTCTACGAAGATAGAAAAGGCTAGTCCTTCCATCCCAAAACCCCATTTTATGCCCCGAGCTGCTAAAAGCAGGAAAAGGAAGACACAAGAAACTGTTGACCTAAAGGCAAGCAAAGAAGGAATGGAGTTGGTCCATTAGGTAAATGTTTTAAGGTTTTCGTAAGTTTATTTAGTTAACTCTATTTGTTCCCAAATATTCTAAATTATCTTTATATCTTATAGGGTGTTCAGAAGTTGATGGAAGAGAGGCATTTGATTTGTGTGGTGCTAGAGGAGATGATAAGCGCAAACAAACAGCATATGCCAAATGCATGATTGTCGACAAGGAAAATCTGAGTCTGAAGAAACAGCTCAAGGACCTTGAATCCTCCTATGAGGCGAAGATTAGCACTATGATTGATAGCACCAAACGTTCTGCCGCAGTTACTATTCTTAAAGCTAAAATCCAGATGGTCGGTGAGGCTAGGTATAAAGGTGTGGAACTTTGGGGCAAGGATATCGAATCATGGAACGCTACTCTTCAATCGCTGAATGGGGGAAAGACTAATGCATCTGGTGAAGAGGCAACTCCAGCGAAGACTATTGAGGAGACGGGGACCAGCAAGGGTGTCAATGAGGAGAAGGAGGAGGCTGCGAAGTCAGTCACCATAGGCAATGGAGGATATGATGACCAGGCCTGAGCCCACTTTCTAACTTTGAATAGTGATCAATGATACGTGTTTAAACAATCTTTTACTTTGTAAAGTCCTTGTATGTTAGGGCAGACCGTTTTAATTTCTTGTCATGTGGTTGATATTTCGACAACTCAGATTAACTTTTATTGCACTTTATTTAACCTAATTTTGATGCAGCAAAATATGGCATTTTGTCACTTACCATGTATGCTATTCGCAGTTGCAGCAGCTGCAGATAATAATCCATCATAACAGTTTCTCATATCTTGCGTATCCTGAAAACCAAAATAAAACATAAAGGTATTATTACAATAATCTAAAGAAGAAAAAACAAAGAATATATGTAATCTAGTATATAGCATATCCTCTTAGGGGTGTTATTAGGAGCATTGCTTCTGGTGATTAATGGTAACTACAGAATCCATTCGCAACATGCCATGATAAAGCAGTAGACCTTAAATTGTCTCAATTTTTTCAACTTTCTGGTGATTTTTCTAAACGAATTATTGTTCTAGCGTCTAATTGTGAGTATGAGGTATAATAATACAATCGAAATCACATTGCATCGTTACAGTGTCAAAAGGAAACTGGATATAAATTGAACATTTAACATAGATTTAAAATCTAAAGGAAACTGCAGTACCTCTGTAATCTAATTGAACATTTTAACACAGATTTAACCAGCAACAATTCAATTCATTCAAATATGTAATTGTCAAACTAAGTTGGATATAAATTGGAGAAAAAAGACAAAAAACATATAAATAGATACTAAGGCTGCTTAAAGAGAAAGGAGCAACAAAGAAAATGCGATTTAACCTCATGTGTATGAGATTTGGAGAAGGAGACAGGTGAAGGGATTACTGATTAGTGATGGTAGACGGAACAGTCATTGCGGTCTACTGTCGGAATCGCGTCGTCACAAGCATCATCAACATCATTGTCACCTTCGACGGTGATTAGATCGAGTGTAGCACAGGAAATACCAATCCATCTATGTCGCCATCTTTGACTTGTGTCAAAAGTCTTGCTACCCACGCCGAAGCAGCCAAACCGCTAGAGCCACAGCCTGCCATTTTCTTCTTTCGTTTCCGCTGGCCGGAGTCAGTTAGCTGACATTATCTCTCAACAGGTTAAGCCGATGAGAGGTTAGCCGGAGAGAAAACCTAGGGTTTTTGTGTGAGAGGAAGATTTGAATTTTAAACCCACTACCGTTGATTCTCTATGACTGATCAAATTTTAGAAGCCTGCTTTATTGACTTGTACACCTTGCATTATATTTTGTAAAGGTCTTAAATTTAAGACATCTCCCTTTTCCCTCTCTAATATGTATATAATAGTATTAGGACATATATA
>WOUH02009744.1:0-16978 GCA_009936405.2 Stevia rebaudiana
ACGAAAATCACCACTCTAACACTTGAATCCTTCAAAGAACTACTAAGAGATTGTTACAAGGTGATTAGGATTCCATAAGATTGGTGTCTTTATGAGAAGAGATAATAAAATGACACTTACATGACTTAAATGATGGTGGTTGATGATGATAAACCTTGATGAAATGAAGAACACAATGTAAAGAAATTTGAGAGAAAAGGTCTCGGCTGAATTGAGAGAAAGAGTGATGGAATTGTGATAAGGTGATGGGTAATATATCTTGCATGCCATACTCGTTGGTGGGGTTGTTAAGATATGAGTATGGTATTGTCATTTGTTTATTAGTTTTAGGATTCTCGGTTGACCGAGAGGGTTGAAAAGAAAAGAGAAAAGGTGGCCGAGAGGGCCAAAACAATAATGATCGAGAGGGTTTGTAACACCATCGAGAGGATTTAAAATGGTTACCGAGAGGATGTATCATGCTGTCATCGAGAGGATGGTTTAATGAGTTGCCGAGAGGGTTGGTTCCATGATCGAGAGGATTATTAATTCCTCATCAAGAGGATGATAAAGTGTCCATCGAGAGGGACAATTATTCGGCCGAGAGGTTTTATATAAGTGATCGAGAGGTTTGCAACTGTGCCATCGAGGGGATTGTTAGGGGTGATCGAGAGGCTACATAAATGTGTCGAGAGGTTTTCTTGAATGGGATCGAGGGGGATTACAAAGTCCATCGAGAGGTTTCATAAAGCTTCATCGAGAGGCTTCTTCATGGACGGCCGAGAGGCCTAGTCCCATCGAGAGGATTGCTATCTTGATCGAGAGATTGGGAGTTCCACCGAGAGGGTATAAGATACGGTCGAGAGGTTCCAAATCAGAAACGGTCGAGAGGGTTTACTCCATCGAGAGGTTTCCATGCAAAGGTGGTATCATCGAGAGACCCCATAATGGTCGAGAGGTTCCACCACACAATCGAGAGGGTTGAAAGGTGATGATCGTGGTGTTTCAAAATAAATTAGTCGTGAAAATTATTAACGTTCTTTGTTCGCGTTTTTAAATTATACGGACACCCGGCGTTCGGTGCGATGGGTTTAATTATCCGTTAAGTCTAATTTAGTTCGCCCGATTAAATGTACTAGTTTATTACGTCTAGTGTCGTGACGTAATTTATTTTCGAACTGAAATTTGTACGTTGTTTCGTCGCGTATTTCGACGGTTCCTACTTATATATATATTTAAATATAAGCAAATAAGATCGTAGTTCACGCATTTTTCATAATACGTATAAATGTACGTACGACTAAGTCAAAGACGTACTCGAAAATGTACGGTTATTACAGTACCAATAACCATGACCTGATTCACAAGCTGCTATTAAATGGCAGCAATTTCTACAATGACAACATTTTCAACACAAATGCAACAACCGCATGTTTATCAACAACAAGCACAAGGTTCACAACCCACTGATGAATCACCTTCATCAAAAAAAAGAAGAAGAATAAAGAGAAAGTGGTAGTTAAAGAAGAAGAAGCACATGTTAAGACTGGTCGTGTAAGATTGCCAGCTACCCATGAGATCTTGCTAACACAGACTATGATGCATATTTCTAAAAATGCAATTATCGAAAACAACCAAAATGGGGATGCATATTGGCGTAAGATAGAGGCATACTATAGCCAGGGAGGAGCTATAGTCCCAAGAAATGCCCACCATCTAAGAAGTAATTGGCACATGATTAAATCTAAGATCAGTAGATTTAATGAGTTGTATTTGGCAGCAAAGTCACGCAACATAAGTGGTTGGTCGGATGAACAATATCGTCAAGAAGCCAAAATTGACTACCTCAATGATCCGACCAATAAGACTCTTGTTGCGTTTGCATATGAACATGTATGAGAGTTTCTTAAAGATCATGGTAAGTACAATTCACCTACCAAAGTGCATGGCTATCAAGCACCCAAAGGATCCTAAACAAACAGCACGGGGGATTACACAATTTCTGTTTGGGATGCTAACTTTGGTGACATTTTTTTGAATTTGGTATATGACTTGATGATGACGGTGATGAGATTCAAGTTGATGAGAAACCTGAGGATGAACCATCAGCTCGTCCAATGGTTAGGGACAAGGCACATAAAAATGGCAAAACTAAAAGGCAAAGCAGATATAGACACATCTTACAAATTAGAAAAGTTAAGACTTGTTAAAAACATATCCAAGACCAACCAGCTCAAGAATAATTCGATCGAGATTTTTTATAATAAAAAATGGATATGTTCTACGAGTTGGAGAGATCGCTAGTGGAGAAGAAACTGCGTTCGAAGAGAGAAAAATTGAAATCAAAGAGAAGAAAATCCTCTTCATTGACCCGACTTTTATGAATCCATACCAGCGAGCGTAACATAAAACTTTATGTGATCAAATCCGGGAGAAGTACAACATGGTTCGACGCAAGTAAGTTGTGTGCTTTTATTTTTTGATCTTAGGTTGTGTGATTTTTATTTTGATTTTATTTTTGATCTTAGGTTGTGTGATTTTATTTTGGATGTAATGCAATTTAATTATTGATTTTTTTTGAACTATTTACGTTTTTTTATTTAATTTTTTACGTTTCGTTTTATTTATTTAAAATATTTTTTAGTTAAAAATAAGATATTTAGTAAACAGAAATAATAAAAAGAAATGGTGATGTGAAAATAAATAAGATGTATGTGTAAAGAATGTGTTGGGGGTCAAATGTGTTTGGGGAAAGAATTGGTGGAAAGCTGATGTGACATGCTGACTATGATGCATGTAATAAGTGTAGCCCTTAGCGTTGCTAAGAGTCTAATTATTGGATTAATGATTTGATTATTCAACATATCCCATGTTCTTCATCTGTCAGCCTCTTTAATGTCTCTCAATTTCAATCGTAGATTTACAGTTTCAAGATTAATCAACAAGTTCGTCACTCGATCCAGATCTATTTCTACCTGTATTCTACCGGTAGTTAGGATATGAAAACAAACACGTTTTCCGTTTAAACTCGCGATCATTGTTTGCTACCCGATTTCAGTTCCAATAGGGTTTCCGTCAAGAGATATTCCATTAATATCACGTCAGGTGACCTCAAAATCACGTTTAAACCCTCAGTGAGTCGTTCGCGTTTGTTAACGGGTTAGAAGTTGTTTCGGTTCCAATTTGTAAATCGGAAGTCACACTCCTTTTCTTTGTTTGTCCCTCTGGCGAACTTCATGGGACTATTGAATCAGGCTCTAGAGACGGTGGCTCTGGTTAACATGGGTGGTTCAATCTTCAATGGTTACATCAAGACATGATTCCTTGTGGTGAACTTGGTTACTCGTTGGTGCGGTGGTCGTCGGTTGGTGTCGGTGGTGGTCGTCGAAGACTCGAAGGTTGGTGGTAGCAATGGATGTAGGTTGGTGTTGGTGTACGGTGGTGGTTTAAATAATCCAAAACGTGTAAAAGAATTCAAAATATAAATTTAATTAATTTAAATAATCCAAAAAAAGTTTGAAAAATTAAGAAGATGCCACATGACATTTTTTGGAATGTTTTATTAAAGTTAGGGGCTGTTTGATTTGTCTGACTGAGTATGATCTGACTGAGTATGATATGACTGAGTCTATATCTGACTGAAATTTGGCTGTTTGATTCTGTATCTGACTGACTCTGCTGAATGATAAAAATAACCATAAATTTTGTTTTGTAATCAATAAAAATAGCAAATTTTCAACAAAAACTTGCTTCCCTTGTCCCACATTGGTGTGGGATAGGAAAATTTATGTGTTTATATGTGGATACTTGGTGAAAAGTATTGAATGTCTTTGTATTGTTTTACTCCATAACCTACCCGCGCGCAGGAAGGTTGCAAAAACGGGTTTCTGACGAGCAAGGATCATTGATAACCTGCCACTTAAACCAATCAAATGTTATATCGGGTTTTGTTTATCTCTACTCCAACGAACAACCTTGTTTAATGTCTTTTGAGCCATCCCTATCGAGTAGTTAAACCCACAAGTAGGTATGTATCTGTGGCCATCACATTCAGATTTGAATGTGTACATGTTTTAATATATAAATGTTGCATTAAATATTTGTATACTAGAACTTGTGAAAGAAATATAAGAACATGATTCATGAGTTTATCAACATGGTTGTTAAATCCAAATAGTAACATGGAACATTAGGTTTACACATCTGAATTAACGCAGACATAATATATATCTATATCTATATTTATATCTATCTATATTAATAAAAGAACGTTTTTCATGCCACGTGTCTCTCTTGTTTTAGCCTTCAATTCCCGCTCAACATATTTTCACGTGATATTCACGCTTATCTTCCCATATACAAAACTTTCTGATCGGAATTCTTGATTTATGCCCTAATATTTTCTTCCTCATTTGTTCAGATCCAAAATTCTTCGTTACGGACCCGATCTCACTAACATGTTCGTCTCTTTTCTACAGGTAATCGAATGTAAGTAAGTTTCTTCGCTTTTAGTGGTTTGATTGTTCAACAGGTTCAATTCATCTCTTGGTTCGATTTTTCAATTGAATCGATTCTTCATATGTATAGAGAAATAATTTGGTTCGATTTCGACTGACATTAATGTATTTAAACACCTGCAATATTGGTCTCTTTATCTATCTCAATTTCATTTATAGGTAATTTTTTCGTTCTTTGTTCATGCTCAATCAATTCAGGCAATTTTGGATTTCTTTTGCTTTACGGTAAGTCTATGGTTTATTTAACATGTTCATTCGTTGTTTATTATTGTTAGGGCTCCTCTCGATTATGCTTTTCTCTGAAACAAAGCAAACAATATATAATTGTCGACTTTTTGTGTTTTATGTGCAACAAAATAAACTGATTAATTATATTGGTGTTGATTACTTTATCTTTTGATTCCGTTTTCTGCAAGTTGTATATCATGTTGCTGCTAAAAAAATGACTTGCGGAATATTGGTATTTTGTTAATTGTTCAACCATATATGCTTATGTTTTCTTAAGTCATAAGTAAGGAACTATTTTAAATGTGACTACTCATTATGTGATCAGGTATGATGTTAATATGCTAATGTTTTATCCTCTTCAAATCATAAACTTATAAGGTTTAACTTTATGCAAGATTGGAAAACGATTAATGTGGTTTATCTTTAGTTTTTTATTTACAGCTTTAATGATGTCAAAGGACTTGAAACCACGTGTCGAAGCGTGTACTTTCTTGCAGGTTAGTTTTTCACATTTTATTTATATCTTTAAATGGTCATAAGTGATGAACTGTTTTATATTCTTACAATAAATTGGTTTGTCTAAACCCATGTAGCAACTCTGTAATGCTCTGGAACCAAATCATATCACTTTAGACTCTTCCTACCCTTCAATGTTTGTATGTATAACATTTGCTCCATTCTCTTATTAAACCAAAGGTGGTAATGTGAATGGAGTGGATAACATATCGTAACAAGCTTGGCTTGAAACTATGGTGAAATTATGTCTGATTAGGTGAGTAGCAAACTTTGTTTACAATTATACTTTTTTAATTGTTATAAATTAATTCAAAGTTATCCAGATTAGATATGTTTATGAAACAACAGGTGTTTTCGTGTTTTCACACAATGAGGTCAGTTGTACATGGTTTTATATGGAGTCAAAAGTAGAGATATATAGATTCAAACTCTCAATTTTTAATAAAGACTGTAATCTTACTAACATGACATCCAATGTTATGTACAAAGAAGTTTAATATTTGTATGTGTAGCTATACATACGTATATATTGTAAATGTAATATTTATCAGCTTTCATTATAAAATGTAACATGGGCTTGAAAGTAACCCATAATGAAGGTGCACTCGTCTATCAGTTACATCCCTTCTTTACTTTAGTGCAGGGTTTTTTTTTATCTTTTTATCTAAAATTATGCCATTAGAACTTTAATTACTTTTTAAATGATAGGTTTTGCTCATAACCTTGCAAAATGCACATTTTGGTTTCGACTATGAGCGGGACAAGAAGTTTTAAGGTAATTAAATTTTCTTGAATTATGTTTTACATGCCAGATGTTTGTTGTTATTCTCCTAAGAGATTTTCTTTGTTTACAGTTAGTATGATGTGGAGTGATAATCATATTTTCTTGAATTAAACATTTTAAGAGAATGTAAATAGTGAAATTTGAGTACACTTTGTGGCACTTTTGACTCGAATGATCATTTTCTTATTTTTATTTATTTATTTTAGCCTGTTTTAAGAAAAAATGTCAAAAAATTGCCATTATTCGATAACTTTGTCAAGCAGGCTGAGAAATTTCAGGGAAGTGTTTGATTGATCCTCAAGCTAATTGATGTTAAACCCGGTGTAACATTTTTTATATATAATATGTTGTTTTACTTTTAGTTTAAGATTACATCTATTATCTTAAAGCTAGATGGAATAAAAGTATTAATTTTAGATAAGGATGATAAACATACAAATAAAACCACTAATTTCAAAATAAAAGGTTTTTATTAATTTTTAATTTATTTAACCTATGATCATTAGTTAAGTGGTTATGGTGACATGAGCTTGGTATTTCATTTTGAGATGTTTAAGTTCAAGTCTTGCCTAGAAAAAGATAGGGGGTTTTCCTTAGGGTTTAATGGGTGGTCACCCAATGGGCTAAAAGAGTAAGGAGTTCTTATTAGACACCCCAAAGTTGGTTAGTCCTATGTTAAAATGTCATCTTTTTCATTTAATGTATTGAGCTCTTAAACTATAATAATTTTATTTATTACTACCATTTGTCATACTTAAATTTCAGTCTTTATAACTAGAAGCTTTATTACACGAGGTTTGGTCAACGACTTGGACCTAACGCACTTGAATCATATGAATCAAGATTTAAGCATATTTAAAGAATCATAAGCTTTGGGTTTGTAACTTTAAAAAAAATCAGTTTTTTATAAACTTTGTAATTATGCATCGTTAATTACTGAAACCGTGTAAGACACGGGTTATAACCTATTTATTAATAAAAGGAGTTCTTTTTTTTTCACGTGTCATTCTGTCACACACTCTTTTTATTATCTTTCCCCGCCCAAGGTTTTTTCACGTGATTTCCTTGTGCATTGATTGAATCTTCTTTTGTTGCATCCTGTGTCGTATATCACAAATTCAGAGAAGAAACCCAAATAACGCTTTCTTTCTTTTCAAATCTCTAATTTACGGTCTTCTTCAATTCTCTGATTCAAGCATATGAAATCCTAACTGGGATTGACAGACGAATGACATTGATGGAAACGAAGGGTGAATGCTCAGATTTCTTTGACTTCTTTGTAAAATTTCTTGAAATTTAGAGGCTTATTATGTGTAATTTAATGTGTATATTCGCTATCGGAATTCACCAATGTACGTTACAATTATGTTTTCTTAAGTCTAAACAGTTTTTGAGTTATGAATCGTTTTATTCTTACGATTTTGTATTGATCTGATTGTTTACTTCATCTTTTACATATTTTTGGAGCAATTAAGAACCCAAACTATAAGAAGCGAATTGTGTTTATTCTATTAAGAACCCTAATTTATGTCTATCAGTTACATTTATTTAGTACTTCCGGGTTAGGAATTATTGATAAATTTTTGTTATATATACTCATTATCCAAAAAAATTTGATGTTTTTATGTGGGAGTGACAATCCTAATTTTTAAGTTATTAAGACCCCTAACTTTTTCATCCAAATTTTATCTATTTATTACTTCGATCTATTAGATGCTTCGAAGATTACTACTTCTTGAGATCAGTTCTAAAATATGAAACATTTTCTTAGTGATCTCAACCTTCGGACCTGTACATTCACAAGTTTGACAGTGTTATGTAGACTTATTGAATAGATAAACTAATGATGTTCATAAGTGCAAAAAGTAGAAGAGTTAATATACTTATATACAAATTAGAGACAAAACACAAACAAAAACACCATCGCTCTTTAACACCTATGGTCAGTTCCAAAAAGATTTGAACAAAAATTAGAAAGATGAAAAAAAAAATGACTTGCACCTATGACTAAAGCAAACAATCCGTGAAATAAGTTTTGTAATACATACATACGTGCATCAGAGATAAACTTAAACGTAAATAAGTGCAATTTAGCACAATGATCAAAGTTAACAAATATAAGAGGTTACATATGGAATATTAACGAAGTGTACGTTAGAAAATCGGACGATTTGAACATGAAAGGAAAATAGATTAACACAAGAATGCCGGACATGGACAATTAAATGAACATAATCAAGTGTAGCAACCAGTATATGACAAAAAAATTTACCTGCTTAGCCTAGCCAGAAGAGAGAGAGACCAATCAATAAAAAGGCCAACAACAAGATATCCGTTAACCGACATGCGACAAATCCACGATAATAACAGTCCGAGTGAGGAAGAGGTAAACGAACATTCTCACATGTACATTAGATTAAGGCAATAAGCAGAAGAGATTAGTCCATTTGACCTGCTCATAGAGCATTTTTTCTAAAAATTAGATTAAAAATTAAAAAAAAAATGACATTTACACAATTTGGACAAACTTTATAGGTCACAACACTTCAGATTTTGATCAATTGCAAATTATAAATCTTGATATATCACTCAAACTAATCCCAGATTCTAACTACATATATAATATAAATGTGTAACAATGTACCACTCTGTATACAATCAATTAGGATGTGACTTTAAGCCTCTGTTATACACTTATATGTGATATTGGTATCAACCAATATTTGATTAGGATGTAATGAGATTAGTCTTTGGATTTAAATGCAATCTAATGTTGAGATTAGCGTATATCATGTTGCAGGAGAACAACTGAATAAGACCACCTATAAGCAGATGTTTTATCTTGTCATTCTTCTTTCATGGGTTAACCGGATACATTTTCTTATTTAAAGGTGTTGAAAAAATTCTATTATTAGTTATCATGTTGTTCATGCAAATATTTGATATTTTGCTCTTGAATAGAATATATTCGTACCAGCTACTATTTCTTTTGGGTATTGGCTGCCCAACTCCAACATATGCTGCAGTTGTATTCACATGTATATTCATTGCACGTATGGGTTAGTTCAACTAAATTAGTCTTTATCTTTATTTATTCTTATGTTAAGCCAACTTTATTTTTGTCTTAAAACCATTAGTACACACATATGCTGATATGCATTCCCTTTAACAACTATAGATTGTGAGTTCTGGCTATGGTCTAGGGATGTCAAGATGGATGTGCTGATAATGGATGGATTAATACAGGTTGATTATGATTATTAGTTTACTACTATTATAATGATCTATTGGAAATTTTTGAAAAATCATTTGGACTTTAGCTGAACCTATACATATGTTCTTAGACTAATGTTTTTTTGCATTGTTACATACCATAACTTAATAATAAGGTCCTTGATTTTGTATTTAACCAAAAAGTCTGTTGGAACAAATTTTGGGATTTTTAAAATATCTGCAGATGCTTCTTGATTAAGCAACCTCCTTGATTTCATTCTAGAGGTGATAGTTTGATTTAATAATCATAAGATGGTAACAAACAAAAAACACATAACTGATTCTTAATTATAATAGTTGTGATCTATGAAAATGTCAATATTGAATGTTTAAATTTAATCATGATAATTTCACACTAATCATTAAAGATGTCGTTTGCACTAGAAATTCATTTTGTTTTTACTATGTTAAATCAAGGGCATAAAAGTTGGTAGCTTGTATGTGACAAAAAAAAACTAGCTTCTACTTAGCAGGTTGTCACTCATTTAAAAGACATGGAATATTGTCATTGTCATCACCTCAATACTAAAATCTCACTCACATGTTTTAACCACAAAGGTGCCTCTTTGGTTGATTTTTAAGGTAAATTTGCTTTTTATGCTTAAGGTTCTTTAATTTAGGTATATATTGATGTGTTTCTAAGTTTGTAATTTTTTTGTTTTGCAGATCTATGTCAATATTTCTACTAATTAATAAATTTACGTTTTGTTTGTTTGCATGGCGTTTTCTCATGCCACCCAATCTATGTTTTCCCGCTCAAATGCTCCAAGACTCTCTTTTAGGGAAGACATCAATGAATTTCTCTGTTTCCACTTTACATAGTCGGTGGCTGAGCAAATGGGATCGTGAGGATTAATTGAAAACAAAAAAAAAATGCTTCACAAAACGAAGTTGATTCATTTTTCGGGGAGATTTTAGATTTGTGGATGAAAATGAGACTTCAGGAGTCCCTAATCCTTTCCACAATCTATCTTCACAATTTTGTAACAAAAAACTCAATGCGCAAGGTGAATATGAAATTAACTCTCTCAATCAACGTAAGCTTTTTCGCCATTCTATTATTTAAAATGTAGTTTCTATTCATGGATCAATAGTTATTTGGAGTTTTAAGCTTGCTATTTGTAAATATCTTTTATGCATATGCAAATGAAATTGGTCCGTGGTGAGAACCAATTGTTAGAAAACATTCTAAGAATGCTACTTCAGAAGGTGTTGGAATAATTTTTTCTTACATTCTTTCATGGTATAATCCTACCGTTTTGGTTTATCTTTAAGTATTTTTTTTTTCTAATGTACATGTTTTATACCTGCCTTGTATATGAACAGAGACCTGCTTTGTAGATATTAAGAAATTTACATATACAAATTCAAAAAATGTATTAACTAACATCCAACTAACAAAGCATGATTTCGTGAATCTCTTAGGGCCATAAGTGAGAGGCGTGACTACCTAAATCTTCTTTGTGATGCATGTGCCATTCTTTCAAATCATGATGTTATCCAACTCGGTATGTAACCTCTGTCAAAAATTTAGTTTGCCAAAATTAATGAGAATACTTGATTTTATATAAGCATGAACACAAAAAGGTTGACCAAAGTAGATAGATCATTGTTGGTGCTTGCTTATGAAGTTAATGCAGTCAGTCGTATTCCAATGACCAACATAACATCATAACGTTTTTAAAAAAGATAGACCTTTCTTAACATCAATTGATTTGGTTATAGAAATAAAAAAAAAAATTCAAGAAGTTTTATATGATAAACTGGCATGTTAGGCAAGTCGTTAACCAATCAAAATATGAGGTCAAACTTCTTTTCTTTTTATCGCAAGTAAAGAGCTAACTTAGGACCCCCTGCCCCTAATTTTATAACTGAAATATGCTAAATCATTTTAATAGTTAATCCATATCAAAAACTGATAAATAACAGCTATGCGTATAGGAATTTTTAAATGCTCATTTGTTTCAAAAAGTAAGTCATTAAATGGAATGCATATGGTTGATAACTGTTTAGTGTCATTTTTTGGTCAAGTAGACTTAAATGGAATATTATGAAACTTGGTTACTATTTAGTAAATATTTTTTTTTTTTTCAAAGTTACCTCTTAAATTTGAAAAAAGAAATCACTAAATAGTGTAAATTTTCATATATGCTATTGTTGGGTCACATATGATAGTTTTGATGTTTCTCGGTATATAATAGGGGTTCTCGAGTATGTTAGTGGATTCGAGATTAGTTCTCGATATTGTGTAGTTGGGCCGGTGGGCCAGAAGCCTTTTGATGTAAACCGAGTGGTATATAAACTCGAGTATTGGTCATTTGTTAGGTTAACTCTTACAAATTAGGTATTGTGTTCTCTCAAGTTCATCGAGTTCATTGTGTCCATCCAAGATCAGTCGGTTCATAGAAACCGAGTGCTTTGATCAATACATTGACTTTGTTATTCGTCTTATTCGTGTTCTTAATTGCATTCTTGCACACACGTGATATCATTCCGCACTCTCACGTGTGTTGATTGATCGATATTGGTTTTAGATCCTGTAGTGGGACTAACAATTGGTATCAGAGCCATAGAACCAGTTTGTGGCTCGTCTAAGGTATCGTTTTTGTAAGAATAAAAGGGAATTGACAAGTTCGTATTTTGGTATTCATTGTGATTCGTGATTATTTGCAAAGAAAAGAGGTGTTTGATCTTATTTGAGAAGATTAAGGAAAAAGATGATCGAGATAAAATTTTGAAAGATTTTGTCAAATTTCCTAATTAATTTTTGGATCTGACCTCCATTCATGAATTCACTTAGTACCGAGAAACCTGATTCTCGGGTTTGTGTTCTCGAAGTAATTCATGGATTCTCATTCTCGAAGTGGTGTGTTAAGTTGATTCTCGAGTTCCAATAGGTTCTCGAAATATACTTACTCTCGATAAATAGCATTCTCGAAATCTCTGGATTCTCGAATTTGTATTCTCGAAAATTTATAGTCATTCTCGAGTTTAAGTCTTTCAAACCAGCGCAAGTGTGTTCTCGACATCATACTCGAGAACTCTGATATTGCTCGATAACGACCTTACGTGTTCAAGAAAGGGTTTCTTGAATTCGAGATCGTACTCAGACTCAAAATTATTATAATAATTTTGAACACTTAAAGGACTACTAACACTTTTGTGAAGGTTTACCCTAACTTAATGGAATCCTCAAGTGTTCTTGCTTCTTCTCTAGCTAGCAGACAAAATGAATTAGATGCGATCATGGGAACCACTACAAGGATTCCCAGATTATCTTTTGCTGCAGGTTTCCCTGAGTGGATGTTTAGATTCGAGAAGCACATTTGAACTAAAGAACCAAAGCTGTGGCGTGTGATCCTTAGAGGACAACATCAAATCACTTACAAAGATCTTGAAGGAAATGAGTTAATTAAAAATCCTGAACATTATACAGAAGAGGATTTTCAGATCATTGAGGAAGATGAACAAGCTCTCGGTTATATCACACAAGGTCTGACTCCTGAGATATCACAGTGTTTTCGTGAAATTACCGATGCAAAGGAACTCTGGAACGTGTTGAATAATATGTATGAGGGTAGTACTGAGATGAAAGAGTCTCGAAAAGAAATGTTGAATCACAAGTTTAACACTTTCAATTATGTTGTTGGTGAGAGTTTGGACGATCAAACTCAACGGTTTGTGACGTTGATTACTTAGATGAGGACTGCTAAGATCGAAAATCAAGCAGGTGTGATTAATAAGAAACTGTTGAACGCGTTACCCAGAAATTGTGACATGAACGTGGGAATCGTCAAGTCTACAAAGAGCTTGGATAATTTGAGTTTGACTGAAATGGTGTCGGTAATTAAATTGTATGAGATGAATGATCAGCAAAGAGCCATGAATCACAACAACAGTTACAATGTTGCAGGTGTAAGTACTGTGAATAGTTCCTTCATCTCTCAACCTTCATCTGGTTATCCTGTTCACAAAGTTGTTATGCCTGCTTCATCTAATGGCAGTCTAGTTTTGTCAGCATCAGTTAGTTCTCAAGCTCCCACTTCTAAATCTGCCAGTAATCAATCTGGAAATGCATCTTCACCAGTCACTGTGCAACATGCTACACTTACCAAAGAAGTTCTGGAGAACGTTCTTTTGGTTGTTGGTCTACTTAAATGCTCGTCTGCTTTGGGTTCTGGTGATTTGTTGCCACCGTTTGCTGTTGTTGAATCTGAGTTTGAGTAGATTCCTCCTGAAGATATGGAAGAAATGGGCATCACATGGCATATAGCTAATGCAGTTTTCAAAGCTTAGAATTTTGCCAGAACTACTGGAAGAAATCCCTGGAGTCAATCTGACATCAATAAACAGAAGTTTACCAAAGATAAGCTTCGCTGTTTCAACTATCATGAACCGGGTCATTTTTCTCGTGAGTGCCTTCACCCCAAGAGAAATGCTGATAATCTTGAAAGAGCTATTGTTCCTGCTGGTGGAACTGTCGGAGGCACTGATGAATCTGGAAGCGGAGGTAAGGCATTGGTGGTGTGACAAGAGTTGTAGTTTGGGTAGGATGATCAAATCAAGGCTTTTAACATAACTGAGGAATCAACTGTAGCTTTGATGCCTAAACTTGATGCTGGATCTGATCACATGGAACATGCTCTCATGGCTCATCTTCCGGCTGTTGCTGATGTAAATTCTTTCTTATGTACTCAAGCTTGTGTTGATAAAGTTACTAACTATAGAGCTCACGACACAAATCTTTTGCTCGATATGTCATGGATTGAACAAGAGAACTTAAAATTGAAGAAAGAAAATAAACGATTGACTAAAAAGGTTGAAGCTCAAAAAATTGACATAACCATTTTAACTAGAGATTTAAGCAATGCTAAGTGTGTGATACAATCTTCTAAATCTATACTTGACAATGCAAAATCTGAAGCAGAATGATACAAAAATAAATTTGTGAACGCTGAACTAAATTTTCAGAAATTTGATGTATCGTCTGCGGTTCTAGAAGGTATGATATAAAAACAAATGAAATGACAAGAAACCAAAGGGATGGGATATGTAAATCATATTGATGATGGTGCAGTTAAACCAACAGTTTGGGTAAACGCTAAGGGTGGGGAATTTAGTGAAACCAGTGAAAAGGAAACCCCTTTAACTGTTATTGGTGCTAAAGGTAACGTTTTTGTAAATAATCCTCCACCTTTGAGCAACAACTTTGTTTATACACCCATGACAGAACAAGAATTAAAGAATTCTGCAACAATGAAGTATGGCAAAACAGCGACTGAAAAGGTCACAACTTCATATTCAGTTAAGACAACTGAATCTAAAGTCCATTTAAAATCTTCTAATCAATCTGATTCATGTGCAGATAGAGTGATTGTGGAGGATTGCGATGAAGAAGATGATGAACCAGCTGATAACTTAGTTTTTAATACTAAATTGCCTGAAAAACAGTTTTCTTTTAATTTTCATGTTTCAAAACCTTTGGATTTTTTCTGTTCTTAAAAACTCAGTACCGCTTGTTCCTTCTAATTTAAAAACTGATGCAAGCTTGAAAAATGTTGAAATTAATTGTTGGGATTCGAAATCAAAAAGGAAGCCATGATTTTATTAAATTTGTCTGATTGAGAAATTATCACTAACTTAAATGCTTCTTTATCTACTTCTAGTGCTAGTATTCTGATTAGCTCTAAGATTGAATCAAGTTTAAGTGTTGCTTTAAATGAGGTTGAAAAACCTAAAACAGCAAAGTATGTTTGATGTGTACTTATTTGTACATATTTTTAGTAGTTATTTTATATTATTTTATTATTTTTTATTTATTTTTTATTATTTTTAGCTATTTATTTAGTTCGTGTTTATTTTATAGGTTTTTTATTTTAAACGAATACATTTGCAAAGAGACCAAGACCCGTGAAGATTTGAGCACATCTTGACACTTAAAAAATTATGAACGAGCTAAAATGGTATCACTAAGTTAATTTTAGGTTGCATTGGGTTGTCTCTAAAGTTAATTGGACTTAAGCAAATTAGTTGGATTGCACCCTAAATTAAGACGAGGGCTTTATTTAATTGAATTGGATTGGGCCGTAATTTTATATTGTCAAAAGAAGTGGACCGATGGTATTATTTTTATTGGAGTTTGGATTTTGTCCACAATCAAATAAAAGAGAAAGGGGCGAATCAGAAGGGATTTTGACGTGTGGGTGGCTGACTAACAGAAAAGGGGTAGATCAGTAATTGAGGTTTTCAATTATAAAATAGAGAGTTCACGTAGAGAAAAGAACCAAAACTAACTAGGAGGAGGCGACAGTAGAAGGGGATTTCTTTGACGAAGGGTTTTCACGTGGAGAACAAAATATTGGCGACGGCAGTAGACTACAAGAAGCTTAAAAAAGAAGAAGATCAATTATTTTTGCACGGAGCAAAAAACAAGAGACCGCCCCAACCTTTATTCTTTTAATATTTTTGTGGTTCAACGGTAACAAATATTTATTAGTTTTCATTATTATTATGATTATTGGCTGAGCCCTAATAGTTTCCTGGGTTGTTGATGATTGTTATATTTGCGCGTTAATCACGGTTTTGGATATTTATCCTTGAATGGACTCATCTTTGTTAACATTCAATTTTGTGTTTTTATATATTTGCAAAAGATAGATGTGATTGGTAATATGTTATTTTTAAGAAACTATTGTCTATGATGGTTTTGATTATTTAATTTATTTATTGATCTAGTTTGTGTTTTGCACCCTTGAGACCGAGAGGAGATAGGGTTATTTAGTTTATTGTGGTATTGGTTAGTTTTGGTGGACCAAGAGGATGACCTAGGTTGACCACTATTGTCCTTAGCTAGACGAGTATATGATTGCATGGCTTGGAGCCCATAGTTATTAGACTTAGGCCGAGAGGAAAGTCAAGTAAGGGAACATAAGATACGTGACATTAGACCGAGAGGAAACCAACCCTAGATGTGGATGCTAACATAGGTTGTTTAGATAAGTGCCATTGTTTTAGTGGTTCAGGTCGAGAGGATAGTTCCACACTACTTAGCTATACCCTAGCTTCCTAATCCATAGAAACCATATCCCTGTCAGTTGTCCAGTTCTGTGTGCGTATGCAACGAATGCATGATTCTTAACCTAGGTAGCTATATATTTACTCCTCTGAGTTCGTCTGCCCAATTAGTTAGTTAGCTTAGTTAGTTTACTTGATTTTAGGTTTAAATCCCCCTATTAATTTATTGTTTGTATATTATTATTTTTATTTATTACTTAGTACAATCGAGTTTGATCAAAGTGTGTTCTTAGGTTCTGTCAAACCCCCAAATTTCATTCGCCGGAATATCAACGTTCGGGTGTGACATGGCCAAGATCAGTCCATTAATCAAGCAAACAATCATACAAAGATAAACAAATTTATTTCTTGCATGATTTGAGTTATACATTACAGAGTGCGGAAGCGTTTAAATGTGCGGAAGCGAATAATGCTTATCACACTATTGTAAAAATAAAAGTACAAAATGAAATATTACAAATGTCTAGACTACGTTCAGAGCTCCCTTGCAGCTTCTGCCAAGCTCCAAAGAAAGTGTACAGAGAAAGCTAAGAAACATACTCAAAAACAAGTGTCAACACAATGGTTGGTGAGTTCACAGGTTTGTATAAACCAGTGAGTCAGTATT
>WOUH02009893.1:0-16938 GCA_009936405.2 Stevia rebaudiana
CTTAATGTCATGTTTCACCAAAATGTTGTCAAATATTGGATCACCTTCCCCAATTCCATATTTGAACCTGTAGAGTAGTTCAAGTATAAAACAGCCATCAATAACCATCATTTCAGCCAATCTGGAGTTATCATAGTTAGTGAAATTTGGTGCATATAGCAAGCTCATGCTCGTGTTACAAGCCCCAAGATCGCTTGTACACATTTACGAGTAACTTGCTCCATATCATTCTTCGTACAATCAACTGTTCGATGAAATAACCGATACATGTAAGTCACTTTGTTTTCCTCCATAGCTCTTAGATGTTTGTCCTCTTTATGAAGAGGACGCGTTGAGGTAATTCGAGATGTATATGCTTCAGGATTTAGTCTTCGAATCGAGTCAGGTACCATACAAATGGTGACATTAGACTGCTTGACATGATTCGATCTTGATGATTCACCGTCTATCAGTATTTTGATGGATTCGTAAACCTTTTCTTCTGTTGCCATAACGTATTCTGTGGCTAGTGCTTAGGTTGAATGCTAATTAGTCCTTAGATGTATCTACATAATGAAGGTAACAATTACCAAAACTTGTGAGATATTAGATGTATGTAACAACAAATTATCAACATAACAAAGATAAATGCTAGCGACATGAAAAATAAAACACTATGCTATATGGTGTAGTGAGGCTAACCTTTGTGGGCTGAAAGACCTTGCATATACCTATTTTTATAATTACATAAATATATACGTTGAATGTGAACAAATGTCTAACTATTCAGAACAAAATAAAACATGTGAACGAATGGCTAACTAATTTGAAAAGGCTGGAAATATGTATTTACAATATTATAGTTTTACAATTTCACATCGATAGTCAGTGGTAGTAGTTGGCTATGAATGATTGAGAAAGAAGTAGTTGAAACAAACAATTACGTACACTGTAGCATGGCAGCCTTACGTAATTTAAATTTATAAATCATTTTTTTTTGTTTTTACAACTATGTGAAGCATAGTGATTGAAATAACTGTCATTTGTTTTGTTGAAGCACAAATATTATCAGTTATGATGCAAGGAGATTTCAAATCCCTTTATCAAAGTTTGTTAGGTAATAATGTAAATTTTAGTTGTGAGCATTGCATTTAGATGCTTAACTTTTATCTAACACCCTTTATAAGAATTCAAAAAAACTACTCATCTTCAATTTATAGGAAGCATTTAAGAGCATTCACACAAGTTTCTTTTCATCATTTTTATTTTTATAAATTAAATAATATTTTCTATATCTTTATTGTTATTTTTTATATGTCATTCATTCACATATTTTAAAAACTCTTAAAATAATATTATATTGTTTTGTCTCTCCTCCACCAAAATTTTCATTTCCATATTTTTATCAAATATAGGAGTAAATACTAAATAGTAACATTTTATCTTGGATACTCATAACCATTTACACTCAATATCATATTTTAAGAAAAACTTTCTCTGAAATTAAAGGAATCTAATAATATGAATGCTCTAATACCAAGAACAAAGCAATTAGAAATACTCAAATCAAAGGTCGTATTTCATTATTATTAGAATGATATGCCAATTGAACAGAATCGCAACATGGTTTTGAATCAGTCACCTGAAATTCTAACAAAGGACGCCAATGCTGCGTTGACTTTGAAGCTCACAGTCAACCTTGCACGCAGATACTCAAATCCAAATTTATCTGTAAATTTGGTGCCGAATCATGACGAAATCTGCAAATTCACAACAGAAATTAGAAGGTGCAAAGACAGAGGAACCTCGAATTACGTTCATCTTCCCATTCGTAGCTTTTCTTTAGCTGGAATTTTCGAGTCAATTTCTTCTCGAAAATATAATTCAAACAATATCTATCAACTGTGAATCACGTACAAAATGTTAAATGCATAAAGAAAGACCACTCACTGACTTGGACCCAGTTATGCATTATTTACATGAATGCGTTTGCCTTTTGCTGGCATTATTTTTCTTTTAATGAAATATGTAGTTAACAGAAGTTTCAACTCTTGTCTTTGGGAGGTCTAAGGTGAAACTTTCACTCAAAGCATAATTACTTTGTTTATTGGTTCGAACATGAGGAGGGAGAGGTTTACAGATTCTATCCGATTCTCGCTTATCTGGTGGTATTGTGTCACGAAATTCTAAGAATCAACCTTGGCTACATTATCCGTCTGTTTCAATAAAAATGACATTTTATGTTTATCAAAATAGATATTGTTTCAATAATATAATGTGATCATTTAATCTATTAGATAGTTAAATTAATTAGGAGACACTTGTCATCGTGTAGTCATCAATTTATTTGTCTCCCATCACTCTTCTTGTAATCAAGTAATTTTATTAATTATTAATATAGATTTTGTAATATTGAATTAACTTTGATCGATCAAACATTATTAATTAGTAACAAGTTAGATGGTGGTGATTGACTTGTTCCAGATTAATAATATTGTGTGTTTGTTTTATATAGACACACACGTATATATATGTATATATGTTGTTCAAATTAATGGCCTATAAATGGGATACTATATCTATATCTATATTCTATATATTATAATAAATCAATCTTTTCTATTGCCACGTGGCCTTTTGTTAGGCAAATTTTTCCCGCTCAGTTTTTTTTTTTCACGTGATATCCACGCCGATGCATATCCATCCTGTTTTCTCTCACCAATTTCACAGAGATCGCTTCTTCGTCTTTTAATTCAAAAACCCAAGCGCCCAATCTCACATCAACCGGTATTCTCCATATCGTACATGAATAACCCTAGCGCAACCATTGCCCAAGCACCGGATCAAGCTATCGGATTTAGCATCGTATTCTTCCTGCCGGTGGTGTAAATCTACATCCCCTTTCACAATCAAAGGTAATGTTTTTGATTTCTATGCTTCATCTTTTCTTATCGGTTGAAGTTATCATATGAACTATCTGTTTAAGAACTTTTTTTTATCATCGATTGTATAATTCATCATGGTTGTGAAATCAATAAGTATAGATGTTTCATCTTTTTTTTACGGATTTAAATTTTGATATGAGCAATTTGTTTCTGAATTATTTTAATTATCGACTGTTTAACCGATTTAGGTTTTTTTATCTGTTTCTTCCTGTATTATGCAATATTTAAAATTGCTGTATTCGGTTTTTGTTCTGAAATCATTAAGTATACATGTTTCATCTTTTGTGTTGGATTGAAATTTCCTTCTTTTTTGAGTATTTCTATTTTTGGTTATTATTTTTTACTATTTTGTCAAAGATTTAAATGATATATGACTTTTCGATATGTAGTGGTTGAAGATGATGAGGAAGGATCTATAGCATACTTATGGAAGATCAAAGAAGGTTTGTCACAATTTATGTTTAAAATGTTGTTTTAATCTACTTGGAGTAATTGAGTTGAAATTGTTTTTAGTTATATGGCCTAATATTGTTTATATTTTGAGCATTTTATTTAAATCGAGCAACTGGTATTTGGTTTATTTGTGAGAAGATTCAATCTTTTAGGGTTATTTGATTATATCCATGGTTGTGAAGTTTTCTGTTTGAATCTTAATCATTTTAAAGATATTGTTCTGGTTTATTGATTCCTTATTAATAAGATACTAATTATCTTAGATTTGAAACCTTCTGCAACTCAAGGGATTCAATATAGTTATGCTCAACTAATTAACCATCTTTATGGTTGGCAATATGAAGTTGAGTGAATTTTAAATTCATACACATTAGTTTGTTCTCTTTAAATTTGTTATTAAGTTTCGGTGGTACCAGATGTAGCTACTGAATTTCTATTATGTTTAGCAACTATTTTTACATTAATTAGACTATATAACATTGTAGAGGATCATTTGAAGCACTACAATGAAAGTCAAGATTGGTCAAATATCAATGCAGTTCTTATTATTTTGCCCAATTAGTATATAGCACAACAATAATATAGCTCAGATACTGTAAAAGACCTCCAGGAGAATTTTTTAAAAATATTATATTTGGTCAAAGTTATGATTTTCACTAAAGTAAAAAAAAAGTCTATCCATCTCTTTATTTAAATTGTGCTTTGACTCCTAAAAGTCAACATTCTTAAAATAGTATTTCTTAATTTAATTTTCTGACTGATATAACTGTATTTTCAGATCATGTTATTGGAAAGATTACATCACAATGACCTTGTGAATTTGGTAGGATACTACGCAGAGAAAGGACAACACATGCTTATATATGTCTACTTGAGCAAAGGCAGTCTATTCATTTGTATAGTAAGTGGTCAAATAAATTTACTCTAATAATTTAAATTATTCTTCATTTATATTAAATCTTCAATAAAATAGCTGAAAGTATGTAGAAACAGACAGAATCCATTTAAATCAAAATCAACTACGTATTTAAGCTTTGGCTTTTTTCTTAGTAGTTGCTTAAATCATACCTTTCACACACACACATAAATAAAATTAATCATAGTTGCATAAATTATTTGAATCCAATTGAAGAAAATGATATCTTAAGATGGAGTGAACACTGTTCTTTCTTTCATCCTTTATTATTTTATCATGAAGCCAATGTCTGGTAAATTCTGCATCTCTATATCATCATTACTTCATATTAATAATTGATATATTTTTGTTTGAATACAAAAATCATAAGTTTATTCATTAGAATTGAGGATAGTAACTGTGTTTGGCGAATGGATAATTGAGTGCACATTCCACACCCTCCTTAAAATCGTGAAGGTAGTCAGCTTATCGAGATTAAGTTACATTAATCATCTGAATGCACATATAAACCACCTACTTTAACCGGGAAGATTAGCTTAAACTTTTGGTTTGTTTACCAGTTTATGTAATGCAAGTTTGCCAAGTGATAAAATTGTCGTAATTTATAATGTGAACTTCCATCTTTACCAGGTAACTTTTCTTCGCTTTACCAACATTTACAACGCTACACATTTTGCTATTGCTTTGAATTTATTATAATCCCAGATAAGTCTTCCATCATGGTTTTTTGGGGCTCTTAGTGTTGCATTAGCTGGACTGTTTGGAGTTGTTAGAGAACAAGGCCAGCCTAAATAAGATTATGTAAACCAAAAGATTGTTGTTGGAGCTGGAAGGTAGTGACATTTACATAAGATGATAATTTTAAACATTCTAAATAATAATTTAGATTGTATGAATATATATATGTTCCTGAAACATCTTATTCTTTATAAGTTTTAATGCAGGGCTTCGTTTTGAACCAAGAAGTCGACTCTAACATTCTATATAAACTAAACTGAGTAAGCCGTTTCTTTGTACTAAAACAATGGGTGCCAAAAAGCCTATTTATGTACTTCAAAGTTCATTGGAATGTTAATTATATAGGGGGAATTTGACTTTGTACCAAGTACTTCAAATAGAATTTAAATTTGCAATGACTTTTGAAATTAAGATTTAACATATGATTTGAACTTTAAAACAAGCTCTGGATCTTGCTAATTATTCACAAGAGTACCAATATTCATTTTCACATGCTTGCAACTTATTAAATAAAGTTTTAACTTATAATGGGGCTATTAATGCATTTGATACACAATAACACAATTAAGTTCTTTTATTAGGTGTAGTTTTAATCATGCTTATGGTTCTTTAGATTTCTGAAAAAGCTGAGTGGAATTGTATACTGAAAGTGACATTCAGATTTAAACAATCAAAAAAAAAAAAGACATAAGTGATTTGTTATTAATACTAAATATTTTGGCCTTACCAAGTTAAGTTTTCAATCTTTTTTATTTTCTTATCCTTTTACGCCTAATATATGATAGTTGTAATCTTTGGATAAGTCATCAACGAATGTAAAATTAGTGATAATAATTTCACACTACTTATCATTAAGGATGTTTTTTGCAGGGTACCTTCATTTTGTTTCACACATGTTAAATCAAGGGACAACAAAATTAGTAGCACGTGCGTCACAAAAATGAAAAGTTGCAACTTCTACTTAGCAGGCTGTTGCTCTTTTAAAAAACATGGGATATATTATTGCCATAGTCACCTCAAGGATTTTAGTTAATCTTAAAGGTAAGTTAGCTTTCTATTGTTCAGTGCTCTTTAATTTAGGTCTTTTTTTTTTTTGTTTTTTAGATGCATATTAATAATTAACTAATATAGTTGCATATTTGGTTTGATAACTTTTGAAATTTTGGGCTTATAAATAAAGACTTATGTAACTTAATTAAATTTTGAAAAACAATGAATATGTATTTCAAAGAAACTACTCATGAGGTGTTTTTTGCTTATTATTTATTTGGATATTGAGTTAAATGTTTATTACTTTTCGATGTAGTTGGATTTGAGGAAAGGTCAAAGGTATGATGGACTCCTTGTATGGAAAATGTAAGCTTGTATTCTGTCTTTTATGCAAAATTGGTATGTCAATTTCTAATTGGTTTAGCACTTCTTTTGTTCTCTTAATGTTTCAAGAAGATTATATATATATATATATATATATTAAATAGAGAACTCTTTCTGATTTGAAGAATGAGCTCTTGAAGCAACTGACCGATAAAGTTCTGCTTGAAGACCATGTGTTCCGACCCATGGTTGAGAAATATGCTGATTTGAGTACATTTCATCTTTTGCTCTTGAGCATACAACAAACATGTTACATTACATACTATGATACTTATTTTTTCTGTTGGATAGGATGGATGAGGATGCCTTCTTAGCTGATTATATGGTTTTCAATATGGAACTTTCAGAGCTGGGTAAAGTTTTTAAAATAATTTTTTTATCAAACATGTAATGGTATTTTTGACTTGAAATAAGATGTTAATTAGCTGTTATTTGTCTGGAATGATTACTAGATTTGCAGAGGCATAAGGATGGTAATAAGAGAGTAGTAAGGTAGGCCACTGGAGGGAGGGGTGATTTACGATCTTTATATAGAAATTGAAGTGTTTTTGTTTTGTTGACTTTGGAATTATGTAATTTTTCATTTTTCATGGCCCCATCCATGTAGCACATGGGTTTTTTTATTATGACAATGGTTATTGTAGATTGCAAGAAGTTTAGGTTAGATCAGCCTCTCAAAGCATCAGTTGTTTCACTCCAACTTGCGGCACCAGGGGATCTTTTCACTTACCAATGAAGCTTTCACTATTAATAGTTGGATCACTTTCTTGAAGGACACATGTTTTTAAAAGTTGTTCTTATTGTTTTTATTGATATGTATGCAATACTTGCTTATTAATGTAGGGCAATACTTATTGATGTTAAGGAAGTGGTTTTATGTGCAACCTTATTATCAATTACATATCTACAAGTGCACTTCCAACAATCCTTTTGAGTTTAAATGGTTAATCTGTTAGTTCAATTATATATGTTGTAAAATAGATTTATAGTAGTTATCAATTATGTTTTACTTTTAATTATGCATCTTCTTAGGCAACATGAATGAAATTAATCTCTTAGGTACCAACTTGCAGAAATACATGTTAATGAGAGTGCGTAATTAAGTCACAAACTGCTCTTCTTTAGAATGCCGTTAGTGGGCCAGGTTTCGAAAATTCTATCTCTTTGCATTATTTTGAACCTACTTTTGGTTATTAATTTACAGGTATGTGATTGCGTTGGGTTTTTACTCAATCAGCTACATATATAAATGCTACCTAAACTCAGGATCAAATATTGTATACACAACAAATTTTCCAAAACTTATGAATATCAATTTTGATTTTTTATTCATCTTGATTATTATTGAGTTATAACTTAAAGTTTCTACTTATATGTAGCTTGAAATATATTTCATTTTACATATATACTATTAAATTTATACTTTTTTTTTTTTGTTTAGTGGTTTACACAATAGTTCAAAAAACGAGGTTTACCGCATGCACATATATGCTGATTTATGTACCCTGATGATAAACTCCCAATAGCTGACCATATTGATCGTTTTGAATTTACTTTATTTTATAATTTGTCATCTGCTACCTTTGTACAACTTATGTTACTTATATAATGATACATTGTAATTTGGTTAGTTTATAATTATGCAAATTTTTTCAATACAACCGTGTGTTACACGGGTTATAACCTAGTTTGTTATATAATGCTTATTGATGGAGCCCAAATCTAGCCCATGTGAAAGTAAAAGATCCGAAGAGAAGTTACTTTTACGGTTAGTAGGGCACAACATAAAACAAAAAAACGCAGCCATTTTGATCAGCCGCATTAGAAAGGCACAACAGATATTCTCCATCTTTTCTAAAATTCATTCCTCATCAATTTTCTTGATTTCATCCAATAAAACAATTGTGTAGTGCCTCAAATTGGTCTTATCTGATAGTGAAATAATCATGACTTCAAGATAATCTTGGAGCCTTTGATTTCAATTCATGAAACACGATTTTCTTTTCATCATTTGTTCGTCATTTACAACAGTCACCTCGTGTATATTGTTTGTTCCATTCAATTGGGCAATTCTTCTACTTCCAGCGTGTACAGTCTATGCTCACCAACACTCTCGGAATCGGTGTCTTTTTGAATGTGCTTTTCTATAGAAGTTGGACATAGTCGGCCTTCGAAGAAATTCTTTTACTAAAATAATTCTTTGGGCTACGAAATCTCCTTGCAAACATTTCGGGGGATGATTGCAACACCTATGACAACCTCCCACATCGGCCGTGGACATGAGAGATTCCTGGTTCATAAGTAATGCCTTGCCTCTTAAATCACCAACGCGTTTTAGGCTTAGTTGGTCGTAGAGCCTTAAAAACTCCACAGTTGAGCGTGCTCAGGTGGGAGTAGTACCAGGATGGGTGACCTACTGGAAAGTATTCACCGGGCAACCAGAAACAAATCCATAAGCTCTTGGCGGGGGCAAAGCGGATATTATTGGTGATTATGAGAGCCAGGGTGTTACAGACTCACAGTTGCATCGTGTCGATGTTATTTTCTTCAGAACTTGATGACTTGTAATTGAATTGTGGTACCTCAACGTTAGACGGGTCCATTTCTAAGAGTACATTGGGTAAAAAATGATGAAATATCTAGGATTTGTAGAGAAACTTTTAGAAGAAACTTTTTAGAAAATTGTGAAATGTGTTAGGTTTATATAAGATCTATAAATAATTAAATTAATTACTTTTATTTTTTAAATCCCTCCAACGACTAGATTTTTCCCCAAATGGTCACCTCATCAAACAGCCACAATCAATGAACCTCGGTGAGAACACCCCACCCAACATATATAGTCGTGAATTTTTAAAATATGATTTTCAAGTATGCACATTTAATTTATTTTCAATATTATATTTTTATAATCAAACTATCAAAGCATTCAACTGTATTACATATTTTAATATTTTATTAATAATTGATAATAAAAAAAACAGTTAGGATCATTATTCTTCAATTTCTTTAATATTCTAATCAAAATAGTTTAAGTTTAATAATATTTAGATAATAAGATAAGAATTTTAATAAAAAATAGGTTTATTTAAAAACATAATAATTAATTTATATCATATAAAGGGGAGGCGGAGTGGGAGCCGGGAACACCCGGGGAAGTCATGGGGCCGATTCAGTTCCAAAAGCATCCAATAATCTTTCAATTGTAAATGCACACCACCTGCTTTTCCACTAATTGATTGTTGGAGTGTTTCTTATATTTTACCCTTTTCACTCTGTACTTCTTACACTTGATCGTATTTTAATGTGTGGCTGGTTTTCGCAATTTTAACATGCTTATGGCTCGTGCTAGCAACAAAGTTGACATGGTAGAGAAGAGGAATTATATATGACCATTATTGACCAATTGCACATTCCTCACCAATTTGATTCAATTCAAAGTTGAAAAACCAGATCCACAATCATTCTAATACAGTCAGTAAAACACATTACGATTAATAAATTCTTATCTTTTTATCTCTTTCTCAAGCAATTGAACATTTGATCAGGTATAAGTGTTGTTATGATGTTACTTTGTGTTTTTGAGTTCTATCTGATATGATGTTTTGTATTAATCAGGCACCATACTACATTTCATGATCAATATAATGTTTGCTTTGGTGTTCCTAAAAAAGAACATTTGTCAAGTGGCAAATGGGCGGATAGGATGGTTATATCATGCCAAGTGGGGTATATCAGTTGTGTTCAATCTGTTATTTGTGCTTTATCTTGAACTAGCTTATAACCCGTGTTAAACACGGGTAGCGCATATCTAATATATATAACAAATAGGTATACCTTTTTTAACTAATTTAGAAATCTTAAAAAAATATATATACATGACATTAGAAGTTTTTTCGGTAATCATATAATAACAATTTAACTCCATCTGTATTTTAACCCTGAAAAGTGTCACATTTAAGTATTTAACGATAAAACAAGTTCTTTCGGATATGTATCAACTTTTGAAAAAGATTGACCTCTTTTATTAATAAACATAATAAAATACTTATAGTTTGTATATTATCATTAGTGTTAAAGTGATTACAATAAAATTCATTTCAATAACAATTATGCTTTTTCCAAATCAACTCATTGAAAGTAAACGGGTCAAATTGACAAATGTGAACAGATCAAAACCAAGTTTCCCAAATTGTTCGAAGAAATAGGCGGAGACCAAAAAAGTTCATGCCAGACAAAATTACTTAAAAACAAACATCAAATGTTTATAGAAAACAATTCTCTCAAGATGAGCATATGGTAGTTAGCCAACAAAGAATGCAGATGAATAGATCATCCACAACTGGTGAAAGTAACTAAAATTGAAACGGGTCAGGCAGTAAAGAATGCAGATGATTAAATAACTCAGACTCGAAAACCTACATGGGTCAAATGAGTTAGAAGTCACCTAATATGTTATTCTAAAGTTTTCAACGTCTTATCCCAATTGACCAACAGAATTAAATGTCAATTTAGTCGAATGGGTCAGAATCAAAAAGTCAAGTTTTATTAGAAAACAATTCAAACTCTGAGATCAATTTGTTTGAAGAAATTATGGTTCAATCTAGGTCAAACACAAAAACTTAAGTATCATTAAAAAACTCCAATTCTTTTATTATTGTATTATTCTTGTTGGTCATATGTGTCAAAAGAAACCAACTGATACAAGATGTTGGTGGGTCAACCCAAGAAACACGTAAGAACAAATACATAACTCACCTCCAATAGGTATGCCCTTAATATGGATGCAAACTGAAAGAAGCAATATCAAGATTGTGCGACCAAATAATGCTTAACTAAGAAATTAACGTACAAAATCTAAAAAAAGACGCAATATGCTTTATTCAAGTCATCAAAGCTTGAGCGTATGACTCGTTTTTCAACATAAAAAATGTTTGCTATAAGCACAACCCTGCGTATCAGAAGTACTAAAACATATTTCCAACAAATATAAATGCCTGACTCAGCGTGGCCAACGAACCTTTTCAAAGTCTAACAATGTGATAATCATTTAGTTTTTCTTAAATGATTCCATTGGAATAAAATAATATTATGTTTTTTTTTTCATGATCGAATGGAACAGATCATTGTTAAAGGCTATCCAACTTGAATATGTCACGGTTAACAAAAAAAAGTGTTTGGGGTGGTTTTACTCTTGATGCGGGTCTAGTGATCTTATTACCTCTAGCAGTTCCTTGATTTAATACATTCTTGATCTGAGTAAATTCTCTTTATAATTTCCTTAATTTTAACAGAGTTCTCGACCTAAGATACCAACAGCAGAACTAAATCAGTTTCAAACAGAAATTAATTATAAACAAAAAACAGGATTAAAGCATTTATAATAACGGAGCACCTCGTCACATGCAAAGTTTATAATATCTAAATTCCTTTCTCAATTCTGCAAGCTGAAAAGAAAGAGATGAAATGAGATAATAGAAAATAAAAAATCAGAACATGCAATAATTAGCACGCATTCAACCCATAACCACAAACCTGAGAATTAAACTGAATTTTATACAAAAAAAAAAATTATTCACAGAATCAATAAAACTAATTATATATAAGAATCAATAAAACTAATTATACACAGAATCAATTAAACTGAATTAAACTGATTTGTTTTTCTGTCATTCCATTCAATAACTTTAAGTGCTTCAACTTCATCTGCAGTCAAAAGTGGTGAATTTAATTGGTGAAAAGATTACTCAATCCCTTATTTCAAATTTCGTGTTGTAGTTCCAACCACTTTGGTAGAAATTGCACTCAATTCACATATTGCTAATACAAAAAATTGATTCCTATCATTTGATTTACTATGGTAGATTACAAAACATTATTTCAAAGAATCTTTGGATTTTGGACACTTCACTTTGTGTGTTCGAATATTCATTTTCTAATATCATGTGTTATATACATAGCATTAATCATAAATCTTTTTCATACCAAGAAGGCTACATTTACTTCCTAATTAATCAATATGTAGATCATAAAACTTGCTTTAACTACTAACATTATGAATGGGTAGAAAACAGTATCAATTCATTTTCAATAAACTAATCTATCATCCTCATAAAATTATTAATCTATAAAAAAAAACATAATGACATGGCGTAATGAGGTAATGTAATGATGCCCAAATCATAGATCTTTTTTAGTACATACCCAGATGTGTTTGCTGAAGCTACAATTTTCACTGCTTCATTCTAGGATTGCATACAAAGACTGAATTAAATACAATAATAAAAACTCATGAGATCATGTACAATTTTCAACCTGAAGTTATTGCCAAATATCCATCTTCATTTATTTCAATTTTAGCTTCCAAAACATGGTTATCAATTGTCCGCAATGTAATAGGGCCAATTGGATAATCAAAAGCAAGTATCCAATCACAATAACCCTTTGGCAGGACCTTTAATTGAACAAATAAATAGTATATCAGACAAAGTATCAATTAGAAAATAGATATATATTAATTTGAAGAAATCAACGATGTAATTACCATTGCTTTTGACCTTCACACGTACTGAATCTTCATAGCAAACATTGTCGCAATCTCGTTTGAAACCCAACCTCTGATTAAGAAAAAAACAACTCAAAATCAATATTATATAGAATTACAATTTATTTTTTATGAAAAGAACAATGTGGATTTGATCTGAAACGAAAATTCAGATGATTTCAAAATATATTTTAATTAGGTAAACAACAAACAGATTCAATAGGTTAACGAAAATCCGATTTAATTAGAAAAATCTGATTCAACAGGTTAACAAAACAGATTCATTAGGTTAACAAAATTCCGATTAATTGATTAGAAAAACAGTTACAATATTAATAACAAAAGAACAAATCGATTTAATTTTCCATAACTCTACATTCTAAAAAAACAGATACATGGTATTGTAATCTCGATTAAAGGAATTAAAATTTTCGTGTAATAAACTTTGAACAGTTTCATTTGATTGAGTATGCATATCGATTCGAACTAAAACTAAAAGACACGAACACAGATCGGTTTTCGAATAGACATTTGATGATTAGGAAAATTAGGTTAAAGATGTTTGATTGAATATAAAATAAGTTTTAGATTGAAGAATTTACATCAAATCCTTAGTTACAAACTCAAGAAAAGGAGTAATCGGCTTTGATTCTTCATCCAACATACTCGTGTTACCATTCATCGTCTAAGGCGGAGGAGAATTTAGTGTTTCAGAACGAAAGTGATTCCTGAAAAATATGATAGAGAATGGGTTATAAGATATATATAAGTAACCCGTCTAGGATCCAAAAAACTCAATTGGGTCCGTGTTTATCCGAATTTCAATTTTTTTTTTTATTAATGGTAACTGACACATAAGTGCCACATAGATTAAGTGGCTTAAAAACGCGCCATGTGACACTGAGAAACATTGTTTTATTAGAATAGTAAGATATGATAATTTAAATATGGTATTAATTAGTTTTATATAATGTTATTACTATCTATACATTTGACAACTATGAATAGTAAATTACAAGTGTTTAGGTTATTTTTGCATGCTTTCTTTGTTTTTTACAAAATTTGTTACGTGTATATAAAGACAATTTTAACCGAATGAGTCGGATAGAGTAATGAAATACCCCTAGCTACTTTCAAATCTGTCTTAAGCAACTTCTTTTTTGTTTTTTGAGTTTTGTTCATTTTTTTCGCGTTTATTATTATTGGATTCTTTTGAAAACCAATTGATTTTATTTCTCGACTCAAATCCTGTGTTTGTGTCTTGGTTAAGGTTCTTTTTCTAAAAGATAGTTTGTTCCACACGATTCAGAGTTAAACGATCACATGTCGCAGCAACGCGCGGTTGCAAAATCTAGTTAGTAATATAATGCAACAATTTATGATTTATATATTTTTCATGTGGATTATGATCATATGTTTTCTTTGAGGTGCAGTTGACCATGTATAAAGATACGGATTTTAAGATTGATACTCAAGCACTGTATACAAACGCTTCCTTTTGAGGGTGTTAGGTGCGTTTTCTTACCTAAGTTATGTAATTAATTAAATTTTAAAATTTGCTATATGTGAATTTTAATTTTTTTCAAAGATGGGTAACATGTTAAAATTTGTTATTTTTATGCTCATGTCGAAAAGGAGAAAACTGCAGTTTTTGTCTCTAAGGTTTGTCAGTTTCAGTCCACCAGTTTTCATCCTTGAGGTTTCAATTTATTACAGTTTTCGTCTCTAAGTCTATTTTTCGTCTGCACTTCTGTGTACTTATCTAGGTATTACGATGAGTAAAAACATGCAGCATTGACCAAAATGCCACTCACATGAGGGGCACATGAGGGATTCTAATAGAAGTGTTGACGGAAAATAGACACAGGAACAAAAACTGCTAAGAAATGTGTAACATCTCGGAATTTCCGATCATATTCTCCGTCAGATATTTATTATCGTTAATTAATGAAAAGCTTATGTGGAATTGATCGTGTCACTTTGTAGCTCGAATTATATTTATACATGTTATGTGTTTGATATGTATATATATATATGAGTATTATATATGTAAAATAAAATCTAATTAGTAATTAATCTACTAATTAAGAAAAATAAACATAAAAACAATTATTAACATTTAAATAATTATTTATAAACTTTTATTATATAAATTTTATAAAAATATAAAACTTTTGATTAAAATAGAAGTTAAAATACTTCATATTATAAAATTTGTGGTCAAAGTATGAGGAATGAAACTTCCTCTGAAATTAGTTATCACGTGGTGTTCAAAACAAAAGGGAATGAAACACAGGGGTTAGTATTGCCAATTTCCGGAACTGATGCACTAGTTGACTTGGTCAACTTCTACCTCACGCAATTCCGATTCCCACCTCGTGCCGGCGGCGATATTTTCCGGCCAAAAATCACTTCTCCGGCAACACCTAAAATCATGATTTAATGCTCATTTCATTACCAATCAATTGGAATACGACCCATGGGGCCGATTAAGACACTAGAAACGTCAATTTGATTGATCATCATCATTAAATCAACGATTAACTCATTTAAACGACAATGAAACCCAAACATTAAACCCACAATCAAAATCCGTCGTTTGGGATGAATTCGAACCAACAATCAGTAGGTTAAGGTTAAGGTTCATTAATCCATCTAAAAACTTTCTCAACGCAGAAATCGTTCTCTAACTAGTTCTATAAACAGATTCAAAACAAAACTATGACCAAGAACACGCACGAACTCACGAACGAATGGTCTCCTCGAGAGGTCGACCGATCTGATTAAGCAACTGGGAACATTGGCGACCTCAAACCCAAGCTGTTCCAACTTGCGACTAGTGCTAAAACATCTTTGAACTCACGATCGATTCCGGGGTTCACGAAGAACACGATGAACGCGAACCCAGTTTCAATCTCGATCAATTGTTGTCCAAAACAGGTAAAATTTACACTCATTGTATTCGTTTTGATCACCTGAACAATAGCCCCAACTTTAATTCATCTCTCGAACAACCTTCTTGATTAATTAGGACGATTTGTAAACAAGAGTTCATATCTAAATCTGATTCATATAAAACGCTGCATATTTAAATTAATATTCAATTTACAATCAGAGAACCCACTTGGCGTAGTGGTAAAACTTGCTGCCATCTTTAGTCGAGGCCGGGGGTTTGATCCCCGAGCTATGCACCTTGTTTCCATTTTTGGATTTTTGTTTTAATTTTTAGATTTAATGGATTTCAATTATATTAAACTTTAAATAATCACAATTAATTCATTTGTTATCAAATTTGAACCAACTTTATATCAAAGTTCACCTTTATATTAAAGTTCACCATTTTAAAAACCTGATTTTATAAAAACAATAAAATTGAATTTTGATCAAGTTTATAAAAAAAAAAAAATCATATTTTGAGTGATATATTTATAATCAAAACATTTAAGATACAAAACATTTAATTTGATAAATTATAATAACATTATTTATGGTAACTTATTTACTTTAAGTATCTTCTATAAGAAATAATATTATTTATTTAAATCTAAACAAACACACTTATATTTATTTAACAAAAATTAAATGAATATAATTAGTCAATGTTGACGTAGAAATTAGACCAACATTATATACACGTCGTATTATTGTTATATTCTAGAATTATACTTATATACGTATATTGAATCGCTAGGTTTGTTGTGGTCTTGGAATTACACAACATATCAAGCTGTTATAATTTGGATCGCATAGCAAACTGTGAGTTTTTCTATCCCACTTTACTCTTTGTTTTTGGGTTGTTACACATGTCACATATTCAAATACTATATTCAATTTTATCAAATTCCTCAATGCGTATTCTGTATGTTTATGTGAATATATGTTAAATATTTACTTGCTATTTGCACATACTTATTCATGCATTCAGTCAATAGTCACGGGAGTGTTTTATCTCTCTACAGTCATTCATTGAACTCACAAGAGTGTTTTAT
>WOUH02009909.1:0-16934 GCA_009936405.2 Stevia rebaudiana
ACACACAAATAAAAAACTAACATGTGTACTAGACGATATATCACGAGAAAATTGATAAATTAACAAAAAACAATTATGGTGTTTAAAATTGACGTCGCCGCCGCATCGCGCGGGTATTCTACTAGTTATAACAATATGTATATTCTAAGTAGCAGCACTAGCACTGATAGTAATTGTCGATAATACAAAAGTAAGAAAATCTTCAAAACCAAATATAGTTTTAGTACCACATGTACTTGTACAATAATCTAAACCATTCATAAGTAAATGGGTTGATAATGGTGAAAGATTAACCTCCACTGAAAACAAACTACTGAAACAAGCCAACATTTCTTCAAGTTAAAGTTCTTTCCAATAATATAAACTTTAAAACAAGCAGCATTCAAAAAGGTTTTAATGCATCATAAAGTAACAAAATGCGGTATTCGGATATAAAAACACTTAAAATTTGTCATAAGTTTAGAATCTTATGAAATGACTTATCTGACTACATGTCATTTTTTCAATTATTACCTTCATCAGCCAAAAATTGATGATAATCATCTTCTTCATGGACTTTCTTAGATCCAAAACGCTTGCTTGATTCAGTCTGTGAAAAAAACAAAAAAAAAAATCATAAAATTAAATATTATTACGAAATACATATATAAGAGGTGCATATAAATATACCTTCAATAAAACATTTTCATAAACAAGCTTTTCACGTTCGTCAGAAATCCTCTTGAGTTCATTTTTAAGCAACTTATTCTCATTTGTTAGTGCCTCCACAGTAACCTCCAGATTTTCTAGTTCAGTCTAAAATAGTAATGAACAGAATACATAAGTAATAAAACATAAATAAATAAATAAATAAATATACTAATTATTTAAAATGAAGAAAATATGTGTTACTGTTACCTGTTTGCGCAATCTTGATCTTCTAGCTGAATCTCGATTACATTGCTTCCTCTTCTCTCTTATTTGTAGTCTTTCTTCCTGCAAAATGCATTATAATTAATTATTGTTTTATTTTCATTAATATAATTATTAAAAGGAAGTTTGATGATACCTGAGTTAAAGGGGGTTTGAAATACTTAAAATGGGGGCGATCTTCCCTTGCTTCCATGATTTTCAACAAAAACCTGGAGACATCAACGCGCGTAGTGTAAGCAGTTGCTTATATATTTCACATTTTTTACAAAATCCATCAACTAAAAGAAGATTAATGGTTCATTAACCAAAATAATCTAGTTTTTTTTCTACATGCTTAGAATTCGCAAGTAATGATCATGATTGATGACAAATAGGCTACGCATATGCGTATGTGGTATGTATAGACTGATATGTGTATGAGTGTAATGGGTGTATATTATGTAAACCTGATCTTAGAGAGTTTAACCATTTAACTCAATATGGACCCTCCATTTTACGATTATAACACATGTGTTACAATTTAACACGTTACACGTGTTAATAAAAAGTTATGTACACATTTCTCTGACATTTTCTCTCTCTATTCAAAATTCTCTTATTATATACCACCGTCAAAATAAAATATCTTCAAGGACAATCCAAAAATTCAAAATTTACGAAAAGTAACACATGTGTTAAAAATTTAGAATGGAGGGCCCAGACTGAGTTAAATGGTTTAACTCTTTAAGATCAAGTTCACATAATACACACCCCATGAGTGTAATAATATGAATATGTATGTATGTTAACATAGCACGAGTTTATGCGTATGCGTTCGTAAACAACATACAAATAAGGTAGAAAATATTCTGATAAACACATTGTCACACAAAAGCATCGGCAAAGTCAAATTCAATAAAATTGCCAAGTGTAAAGATGATACCAAGTAAGGTAGAAATATAAACCAACACACTAACTGGGAAAAGATTTAACTGTCTGTGAATATATAGTAGGCATCACGAATGGTCATACATACATATACCATAAAAAGAATTGTGAAACGATTCGCAAGCGTATCAAAGTCAAACAAAAATGACACATTACCAAAAGCAAATCAGATCTCTTAACAAGCACCGTAGACACCGGACATTATATTAAATCCAAATCCAGCATACATTTTTATAAGTAAATTAAGTATTTTTATGAGATATACAGAGAGATTAAAAGCATAACAGTCAGATCTAACCTCAAAGAGATTGTGAAAGAGTACTAGAATTGCAAAAACACTCCACCCAAATCCTACAAAAGATTTCAAAATCTAACACAAATGGCGGCCAATAATATACAAATGACAAACCCTTATATGATATACAATGGGCCAAATAATCCCGAGTGTTACGCGAATTTAATTTGGGCCGTGATCAAAGTTCGATCCAAATGTTAAGATGTAGTATTAAATGAGACAATTTTAAACTTCAAAATGTGTTTAGTTTAGAAAATAAAACTGCAAAATATTTGATAAATGAGACAATTAGGATTTCATAAACATGGTTTAAGAATGCAATTAATATTTAAATCAAAAGGTCGAAGTAAATTTACAAAATTTACAACTGGTAAATTTACTTCGACCTTTTGAGCATACAAAATTGACAAGAATTACTATTTTTGAATGTTAAAAAAAAGTAACCGCGTTCATTTCAATATTGTCGCAATTATAACATTTAAAGATAAAAGTGAATCAAAAGGTCGAAGTAAATTTACAATTTATACTGTTTGTAGACAAGGAAACAAAATCAATTTGGTAAAAGATCGAACCCGAAAGATGTTCAAGTTGCAATCTATTTGATTCAAGATCAAACATACAGCATACTTGCATGTTACAGATATGCAACAGCAATAAGGATACAATTCCATCATTAGCTCCACATGAATTATATGTATTTCTAAAATTCCAAATTAAATTCAATAGGGTAGCAAAATAATTGTGATATATTTGACACTAGATTTTTTTAAAATCTTATGCAGATGGATAGGGGTACATTGCTTGAACTCAAAATTAAACTATATCAAATTCATGTACTTAACAAATCCTCTGTATTCAAACCTGTAGAAAACTTTTCATATTGATCAATACTGAGGGTAATTGAAAACCTTGTTCACAAAAATTAAGAGAACTTAAAAATACAAAACCAAATTTGATTCTTGAATTGACATTAAATGGATTTAAAAATAGAAACAGAACTCAACAAAGATATTATTGTATTAAGCATCATCATCAGTAAGAATCATTCTTACTGTGAAGAAATTAGCCCAAACATTGTGATGCATCTTTGAATCTAAGATATCTCCAAGAACATGATAGACTCGGGATCCATTGAAGTCACACCTATGGAAGATATGATTTGTGGATAGTTATTCAATGGAAATAAGATAATAAACAGAAAATATAAAGTATATCCTTTCTAAAACACCATGATCGACAATAATCATATAGGGAGAAACTCACCGAAAGCTTCCAATGGATTGTGATGAAACTTTTTCGATTTCAATCGCCATTGTACTTGATTTGATGACGTATTGGATGAAGACACCCTAACTAGAACCTAGGGTTCAGTAGAAGCAAATGTGCGATTTTGTTAGAAACTGACCAAAGTGGCACGGATTAAGTGAGGAGTCTAATAGATGATTGGATTTGATTTAAACATAAATCACAATCAATAATTGGATTAGATAAGAATTTCGAAGCATTTGTCATTGGCATAAAGTAAACCAACGACCGATGCTGTTGGTGATTGGGATTGGTCGTTAGGTATGAGACCGGGAAGGGTAACTTCATTTTTATGAAATATTGTGAGTGAAGGAGAGAGAAAATCTGAGAGTGGTTGTGAGAAAATTTGTAAATTTGAGGAGTACAGATTCTTTATTTATTTTTTAATACTTTTTAATAACAGTTGTGAGCGGAGGGGAGAAAAAGGGTAATGATAAAGGTATAAAATAGTATTATTTAATTGAAAAAGGTAGTGATTTTTAGTGAATTATAAGAAGTATGGATAAAGAACGGGATGTGAATGCTCTAAAATGTACATGGTTGTGAGTGAATTAAAGAGAAAAAATTACTATTCATTATTGGAAGAAAAATACGAAGATAAAGATTTTAGTACAAAAAGAACAAAAAGTAATTATAAAAAATAGTGCATTACGAAGATGGGATAGAGAAATTCTTATGAATGCTCTTACTAAGTATCAATTTTAAAGATAGAGATGAAGAAGGAGATTTTAATATAACAACAATCTCCAAAATTTCAATATGCAAATAGATATAGAGATGCTAGTGTCACTACTCTAAGAGTCGCATCATATATCGCATGTTGTGCGTGTCTAACTTTCAGTTTTTAATAACATATTCGTATGATGGTTACGAACGAGAAGGCTTGGTTAGGAATCGACGAACATCAATTTTTAATGATTGTCTTTTGCCTTTAAAATAGTAGGAAAACATCCTTTATGTTTATATCCCTTACGCCTTTCATCCTTTCCACTAACTCTCATTCAAAATTTCTATCAGATAAGTCATGTGCAATGCATATGAGGCTATTTTGGAATTTTTAAACTTAGAGGGACCCTTTATGTAAATCAATTATGAAACCCGTCAGCTGCCACCTGTGAGTCTCCCACCACTCCAGCCACCACAACCACCACCATATTATGATTCTTGGACACCCACCACCCACCCACTGCATCTTCATACCTATACCCCCTACCATCTCTCGCAAGCCTAGACTCTCACCGCCACCACTCTCGTTATCCTATAGTGGTTTCGGTCAGTTCAATCTCCACAACCAAAATCAGATTGTTAGTTTGTCTCCCCTGGCTTATGATATCTTATCGATTTAGATCATAAGTATGACTATACCGAGCACCATCTTCGCAAACCTCCTCTCTCTGAACGAATTTTTATAAACATAACCAATATCTCTCTCTTTCATTTTTCATAAACACTAGTCTTACGAAAGGCAAAGAACATTGCTAACCACCATTTCCATGACCATTGGTTTTACTGATGTCATACATCATCATGTGGTGGGTCATTTCATAGATCAAAATCAATAAGAATGGCAAACAAATAAGCAAACATGAAGTCAAAATAGATTGGATTGTGCTTGTTTTTCAGACGTTACCTCTGAAGAAGGATGGTGGCAGTGCATTTAAGAGATTGATGGTGAACCCATAGGAACCGACGTACCTAGATTCATTCATATGTGTGGTAAAAACAGGAATCGACGAGCCTGTAATCAAGGGAGGGGGTCTGATTCTTAGATCTGATGAAGGTTTTGATGAAGAAATCAAGGGATGGGGCCGGTGGTGCAGGTTCTAGTTGTTGATTGCGATGAACCGGTTTTTCGACGATAGTTATCAGTCGTCGTGGTGGTGTGTCCATATTGTGGTCGTAGGCGGTGCTGTCTTGTTGGGCGGTTGGAGATTGAGATGATGGAAGTCACCGGAGGGGGTGAAGGGATTCTGAAAACCAGTGGTTTTTAAAGAAGACGTGGGATTGAAGGGTTACAAATGGGGCACACTTGATTTATTATTTAAAAACTACATAAATTGTCTCTTTAAGTTTAAAAAAATACCAAAAGAGTCTCATGTGCATGGCACATGACTTATTTAACAGGAGTTCGAAGAAAGGATGGGACGTGTAGGACTTTTAAACTTAAAGAATGTTTTTTGGCAGTTTTGAAGACAAAGGACAACAACTGAAAATCGTTGTAAACGTAAAGGACGAATAATGAAATTATCCTTACATCAATTTGTCTCTTGTTTTGGCTAGTTAATCCATTGCTATCTTAATTTTGCTAGTTAGGATGATCTTTGGAATCTTAACTAAATTGTCAGGTAATTAATTTGTATCGTAGTTCGGTTAGAGACTTGGAGTGCCCGACGAATAGATCGAGTGGTAAATTTGTGTATCTTGTATCCGTTCTATTACATTTAAAACTATCCAACATATTTGAAATGGGTCTTTGGCCTATCACCATTTAACTTGCAAGAGTCAAATTAACCCATCGAAATCCCATATTTTGAATGTATGTGTTTTACTTTCAAGAGTAAAAAAAAATTAAACGAACGACAGTGGGATGCATCAGTTTTTACTCATGTAATGTTACTTAACAGAGTTTTTGTATGAAATTAGTTTTGCGGTCAAAAAGTTTAAAAATTAAACCCGGGGGATTTGTTTCGAGTCGAATGAGTTAAATGAAATAAAATATATGGGTCAAAATAGTAATTTCATATTTAGATATTTTAGGAAACAGTTGATAACCGACCAAAGAAAATAGAGCTTGAGTTCCGTTCAACTGCAGAATCGGATATTCGTAGTTCAAGATTTCCTTGTTCCTTGGACCAATTCGATTTTTGTTTGGTCTACGTTCCTCAAGTTTCTGTTTTCATTGGATATATTCCGATAAGGTTCTTCTTGACTCTCTATCTCTGTCTACATCTAACTAATTAATTCTTAAATATCCTTATATTTGTTCATATCTAATCGTAATTTCGTCTGTTAGTGCAAACACAAACTAATGTTCTTTGATTTTCGATGTAAAATATAGTTGTACTTTCAAAATCAAGAAACCCCTTTGTTGCAAACTGAACCCAACATTATCATATTTGTGATGATGTTGACGTAATCATCAAAGGTTTTACTGGAAATTTGAAGTTATTTGATTCCAATTCTAAAGCTTTTCTTCTAATATTCGATTTTTGCAGGAATTTGTTCTGCTGTATACAGACGACAAAATACAGAGTTCTTCAAGTTTGCTTTATAAATTAGGGTTAAAAAACTGCTTTTAGCTATATGATGATTACATTCCGAAACGATAATGGCAACTGGTTGTGTGTTTAATCATAGTGTTCTGTTTCAATAATTAAAATAATGAGAACCGGTTCTCTTTCTAATTTCAAAATCCCTCTTGATTTTGACCTTCGAAAAGGCTTAAAATTGGAAATCAAAAACCAGATCCTGCAGAGGAATTGTTTAATCTCAAAACCAGGAAAGACCCACATCCCAAAATCAGATCTTGGATTTGGGAATTTGAGGAAATATTTTCAATTTGCAGGTGTTAATGGTAATAATTTAAATTCTTGTATTGTTGGGTATAAATACCGGTATTTTTCAAAAACCATGGTTAATTCCGGTTCAGTAGCTGCATCTGGCAATCTTATTATCAACAATTTGATTTCAAGTTGTGGCAATGCGTCAAATTCTGTTAAAGCTATTGATCAATTTGTGGTAAGAAGTTTTAGAGAACCAAGTAAGATCCATGGATTAAATGGGTGTTTTATATTTGGTATTAACCACAACCACATTAATCCAATCAGTGGCCAATTAAGAAGAAGATATAATACTTCATCTTCAACATGTTATTCCAATTGTGGTGTTTCAGATGGGATTTTGAAAGAATCATCACACCATGAAACAAACACAAGTCTTGCTATTGAAGTCGATGGGTATGTTACTTTTTTTGTTATATTTTAAAAGTTTTGGTGTTGGGTTTTTATTATAGTATGTATAGCTTAAAGTCCACTTATTATATATGTTTTCTCAAAATTGAAAATTTAAAAGCATGGTAAACATTGGAGGCTGTAATTGTTTTGAAGTATGTTATGTACCGATGTTCTTCATTAAATATGATTTATTTTTATTAATGGATAAATACTTGAACTTCAAGAACTAGTATTCCTAATGGGGTGTTTTAATTTGTGTTACATAACAGGTTATTCAGCTATAATGGTTTGAAATCACGTCAATGTTTGGATAAACAAATTTTAGTTTTGAATATCGAATTGTTTAGTGATCTGATAATCAGTTTTAGATTATTTAAGGGTATAGTAAAATAGTTATTTATCAATGTGCTAACGGAGTTAGCTTCCGCTAGTTCAGGACTGTCATTTACTAGTATAAAAGTTGGGACTGGTGGCAACAATTTCCTGAGTTGGGATTGGTACAAGCCAATAGATCAAACTTGGGATTATTAAAATCCAATTTTCCTTTTTTTTTCATAAAAATGTTTTTTATTTTGGCAAATTGAATTTTAATAATCACAACTTTGACCTATTGGCATATAATAATCTCTACTCATTGTTACCATCGTTCCCAACTTTTGTATCATTTACTTGTGACAGTCCTCAATTAACGAAACCTAACTCCTTTAGCATATTGTTGAGTGTTGACGTGATATTCTGACATGACAAGATTTTATAACATGACATGATGAGTTGGCAAGAATTTTCTAACGTGACATCATGCAACGTCAGCATATGCTAACGTAGTTAGGTTCCGTTAGCCGGGGAGTGTCACAAGTAAATGATATAAAAGTTGTGACTTGTAACAATTTCCCGAGTTATGATTATTATATGCTAATAGGTCAAAGTTGAAATTATTAAAACTCAATTTACCATTTATCCTTTACATATTACTTGAAACAAATTTCTTGTTTTTATAATGAATACTTTAGGAAACACGAGTGTGGCCTAAAACTACTATCGGGATCTTTTTATTTACCACACCCGGATAAAGAATCAACAGGCGGTGAAGATGCACACTTCATTTGTGAAGAAAAACAAGTAATCGGTGTAGCAGATGGTGTTGGTGGTTGGTCTGATGTTGGTGTTAATGCCGGATTATATTCGCGTTCACTAATGTCTAATTCGGTTAAAGCAATACATGGTGAACCCAAACATGGTATTGATCCGGCTCGAGTCCTGGCTAAAGCCCACTTAGCCACAAGAGCTAAAGGCTCATCAACCGCGTGCATCATAGCCTTAAAGGATGACGGTCTTCACGCGATCAATTTGGGTGATAGCGGGTTTGTTGTATTTAGAGACGGGTGCACCATCTTTCATTCTCCGATTCAACAACATGATTTTAACTTTACTTATCAGTTAGCAGATGGGAGTGAAGGTGATCAACCAAGTAATGGTCAAGTAAGTTGTTTGTAGTTTTTTGAGTGATACAACTTTTAATATATAGGAGTAAATTACTATTTTGGCTTTTGTCATCATCATCATACTCAGTATATCTACCTAAAGATAGAGCCTGAGGAGGGTAAGGTGTAGAGACAGTCTTACTTATACCCCGTAGGGATAGAGATGTTTCCAATAAAACCTCCAGCTCATAATGTCTAATTAACCGAACAACCCAAACGTTTTTAACGTTATTTTCACAAAAAATAAGTAAGATAACGTTAAAATTAGTGTAATTTTACTTTTTCCTTTCAGGGCCCAAACATATTTTGGCTTGTGTGGTTTGGCTTATTTAACCCTTTCAACCCAAAAAGGGGATCTTCCGAGTTTTCAACCTTTGACATTTGAATTTTGTAACTATTGCAACCCTCTAATGATTGAATTTGTATCCATTTTAGCCTGGCGGATAAAAATGGTAACAAAATTCAAACGTCAAAGGTTGAAATGTGAGAAGATTTCTTTTTGGGACTGAAAGAGTTACATGGGCCAAACAACAGGGGTTGAAATGGTTACATAGTTCAAGTCACTTCAAACATCAAAGATTTAAAAAGTTGAAATGTCATAAGATTAATTTTAGGCTAAAACCATATGAGCCAAACCAGTAATTTACTCGATAGATAATTTGGATGTAGTTTGATCATTATGGATAATGAACAGGTTTTCAAGATTCCTGTGGCAGCAGGCGATGTGATTGTGGCGGGAACCGATGGTTTGTTTGATAATTTGTATAATAATGAAGTAACCGCACTTGTGGTTCAAGGGGTTCGGTCAAGGGTGGGGCCCGAGGTTTTGGCTAAAAAGATTGCTGAGTTGGCGCGCAAGAAAGCGTTAGACAGGAAACGACAATCACCGTTTTCTACAGCAGCTCAAGAAGCAGGTTTTCGTTATCATGGTGGCAAACTTGATGATGTTACCGTTGTCGTATCATTTGTTATTGGCCCAAATAATGAGTGAGATTTTTTGTTTTCCAAATCATGAGTTTTAGGATAAAGAATATATTTTTTTGGCATCTAGATGGTCGGATGTTGATTTTTCTATGTATAGATGGTGAAACCATTATAAGTATGTAAATTTTTTAGATGTTGCAACTTGTTTAAAAACTGATATAACCAATTTATGTTTTGTATATTGTGTTGAACATGTAATTTATGCGAGAATTATTATCCAACAGTTGTAGGATATAGTCTTAAATACTTAATTAACTTTTATCCGTTTAAAGTTAACAGACAAAAACATCTCAATGAACAAAACAATTAGACAAACACCATATGTATTTTGCTCGGCTCTTAGTCACACATTTTAAAAATTTTAATCTCATTCTTAGGCTATTAATTTTTAATTTTAAGTAATACTATACGTACCAATTTAGAACCTTTTTATAAAAGAAAGTTTAGTATAGGGGTTTTGGTACTCAAAAATATATGAGTTTCCTTTATAAGTATATCTTTTCTATATCTTTAATTACACAGGCTATGTACATGTTACATGGTTTTAACTCTATACACAGGTTAATTACACGGGTTATGTACATGTTACATAGGTTTGATATCTTTGACATACTTATATGAGTCAAGTATTGTTTCATCAATTCAACTTAGTCAACTGTTAACGGTTAACCGGACACAATTCACCCCAAAACTAAACATAACGATGGAAATGCAATTGCAATAAGCATACAATAACATACAAAGAAACACATGCAATTTGTTTTACTTTATTCTTATTATTGTTGTCAAAATCTCGTCAACCTTAGCTCATGCTATCGCAACGACCTTTGCAAATCTGCTTACATTCTTTAGCTGAATCGAAACATTGGGGACCCGCTCCATCATAGCAACAATACCCCTTTGCAAAGATATCACCGTTATTATCTCTTGTTAGTTTTTCAATTTTGCTGATTTCGCTTCTACTTCCTATAAATAAACAATTTTATTTATTATAACATCATGTTTAGACTTGCATCATGGTTTTGTGCAAGATTATGCGATGCGTAACATACATCATCCACGTGCATGTTATCAAGAATAAAACATCTTTTATAGATATCAAATAGAAGGAAATGAATAAGAAAGTCGTAGGTAAAAAGGAAGGAAATTATCTTTAAAAGTGGGAGAAAATAAACATGTTATTCATTTTATATACTTGTTCGATGAAAATATATATACATGAAGTTCCATGGCAAATTACTCGTGCCATAAGTTATATGTTTAATTGGACCCATCCCAAATTTCTAATACTAGTAATCCTTTTAATCATGTTCTAATAAAATGTTACAGCCTTTCCATTGTCTTTTTTTCCCGATAAAGCTAAACCCTTAGAACAATATATTGCACAATTTTTTTTAATTTAACTTCATTATACTCGTATTAAAGATAGAAAAAAATTTGTAATTTTATGATGTAATTCATTTTAAAAGATAATAACGTATGAAGAAATAAAAAATATTTAAAATAATTTAAGTTAAGTGTGGTTTTTTTATTTTCACACAAAGGACTTTTCCATGCAATGTTCTGGAACTTGAGCGGACGTTGAACCAGTCTACTTACTAATCCATTGATCGGATCGATTGGACCGGACTTAAGAACCGGATGATTTTAAAACTATTTTTAAAATAAATATACAATTTAAAAAAACAGGTTTTATCACTTTCGGATCAGGTTCAATCACCGGTTTTTTGGTTCAACCATCGGCCACCGGTCCGACTGGTCAGTCAGCCCAACGGCTCAAACCCATGAAACCGGATCGCTCCACTCACGACAACCGGTCCGACCGACAGTTCCGGTCCAGTTTTCAAAACATCGTTTCGATGTCTCATAACTCCATAAGGATAAATAAATAGTATTAGTAATAACAAGATTCGTAAATAGTTTACCCAATCCGTAGTTTTAATCGGATATGAAGACCATTTATATGATTTTCACATGAATTTTAAATATTTACTTGTCATATTTTGCATTTTTAGAAGATTATTTAAAGCTACTTTATACAACTTTCATGGAGTATGTAAAGATGTCTTGGAAATTTTTATTGCACAAAAAGAATGACCACTGAAATGAATTATATATGCCATATGTGTATGTATTTGAGAGAATCAACCATACAAGTTTTTAAGTAATTATCTACACATCTATAGCCCTATACAAACAAAGTTGTGTAATTGTTTACCTTCAGCCACACAAACTAGAAGAAGAACAAGAAGAGTAATCACACGACGGGTCTTCATGTCAATTTCCTTCAACCAATTATTATTCAAATAAAAAAATAGTAAATAACACAAGACTACAATACACTAGCATTATTAACACAAGATTTAACTTAAGCCTCCACGAGCTTTGCGTGAATATATTCGAAACAGAAAAGGTGTGTTGCGTGAATTGAGGCTTGCATTTCCTTACTAGCATTGTCATGTCACCTTCACGTTGAGTGTAGTCACTCTCATACTCACTCATATGTATACTGTACCGGTACTTTACTACTTTATAATGGTTATTTAATCATTGTTTATTAATTATTTTTTATATGCGTTATTTTTCAACAGCGTTTATAACATAAATAGATAATAAAAAACTGAAACTACTTAGAATGTAAGCATAAATGCATATATAAGATGTTGCTACCAATATATGGTGATCTCAACTGGAACTATTTAGATTGAAACCATATGTGTACAAGTGAATAACCCAAATACCCAATATCGCTTCGGTCCTCTTTGTCAAAGCTAGGATAGTTCGGGCTAAGAGACTTGAAAGTCCCACCATCAGAGTCAGTTAGTATGATAATCGTAATGTGAACTCGTCAATCTTGATGTCTTATTGCATATACATTATTACAAGTCTATAAGCAATTGAGTGGCAAGTCAAGACCAAATTAAGAATAGAGTTCACTGATGTGGTTTGACAAATATAACACTTTAAGTCTAATAGTTTTAATTTTTCTTTTCTAATCTAGTTGTTTCAATTTTGTATCATTTTTACTCCATCCATAACATTTGTTGAAAATTTGTATGTAAGACAAAAATACCTTTAATTTTTTCGTGTTATATGATTAAAATAGTAAAATATTTTACCTCATCTAAAAATAGTTTAAACTAAAATAATACTTTTTATCTAAATAAGTTAAAAACATAAAAACAAAAAAAAAATATTTTAATAATAATAAACATATATAATAACAATATAAAAGTCGTATTTGTTTTAAAGGGAAATATCAAATATGAACAAGATCTTGCCTAAAAACAATAAAAACATTAATAACTTTTTCATACGATATTATTTTTTTATAAAAACTGAACTATAAAAGCGAGTGTTTTTTTTTCACTTTAATTTGACTACCATAATAATATACTCTTTTTAAAGTTAAAAAAAAATATAGTACATACAATAATACAAAGAAAAAATCTTGTACAAAATAATCTCATACAAAAAATCTAGTACAAAAAATCTAGTACTAAATAATATAATACAAATAATCTAGTACAAAAAAATATAGTATAACAAAACTTGATGTACATGTACTGTATTTTCAAAACAACTATATATACATGTACTGTATTTTCAAAACAACTAGACATACATATACTGTATTCTCAAAACAACTAGATATACATGTAATGTATTTTCAAAACAACTCGATATACATGTATTGTATCCTCAAAGAACTACATATACTTGTACGTACTATATTTTCAAAACAACTATATTCACATTTACTGTATTTTCATAAAAAACTGGATGTACATATAGTGTATTTTCAAAAAGCTAGATATACATGTACGGCCTAAAAACAATAGGAACAAATCTTGACCATCCATTTGCTTAAGGTAAAAAACAAGGGAAAGGGCACTCATGTAAAAACTCAATTGTTGACTTTTTAAACTTTTCCCCACGTTCTTTAAACATTAATAACTTTTTCATACTACATTATTTTTTTATAAAATTTGCACCATAAAACAAGTGTTCCCTCCTCTTTAATTTGAGTACTATTTTGATATATTTTTTTTAAACTTAAAAAAATCTAGTACGTTGATATAATACAAAAGAATATAGTACAAGAAATTTAATACAAAAAACTCTATATATATGTACTGTATTTGCAAAACAGCTAGATTTACATGTACTGTATTATAAAAAAACAAGTTATACATGTACTTTATTTTCAAAACAGCTAGATCTACACATGTATTGTATTTTCAAAACAATGTATATAGATGTACTGTATTCTCAAAACAATTAAATGTACATGTACGGATTCTCAAAACAACTAAATGTACATGTACTGTATTCTCAAACAACTAGATATAGATGTGTTGTATTATAAATCTTTACTTTCCCGTCTTTAAAAAAAAACTAGATTTTTTGTCTTAGATTAGTTTGTATTATTTTCCTTTGTACTAGATTCTTTTTAAGTTTAAAAAAAGTACATAACTATGGTACTCAAATTAAAAAGGAAAAAAAGTTGGTTTTTAAGGTGCAATTTTTATAAAAAAATAATTTCATATGAAAAAATTATGATTATTTAAAAAAGGTGGGGAGAAATTTAAAAAGTCAAACAAGTGGGTTTCCACCATAACTCTTTTCTTTTTTTTTTCCACTTGCATTTCAATCCCCTTGAATCTTAACCATTGATTTATCAAATAAAGGGCCGAGATTTGTTCCAATTGTTTTTAGGCAAAATAGTGTTTTTAGGAGAACCAACCTCATACATGTACTGCATTCTCAAAACAACCATATGTATATATACTATATTCTAGATTTTTTATTGTTGTGGCGCTCGGGTTCCCAAACAACCCCTTTATACGTATTTCAATTAAAAACAACGTTTAGATTTAGGTCCCAGAAATTTCCTTTACAAAAATACGTATTTCGCCACTTAAAACCATTAATACTTTAACCCAAACCTCCTTAATTCATATTATATCATTACAAAATAATTTGTAATCAAATTACATAGTTGAGTATGTATTTACGCCCACTAGTTCAATATAAGACACCCGGGAAACCCGTTCGATCCATTTCGCCTTCACCCGATCCCGTTCGCCTTTGGTTCACCTATGACCTGCAAAACCCACATTTAAACACCCATTAGTTCATAAGAACTAAGTAAGATCACCCAATACCACTTCCGGGGACGATCCGGGAGGTTACCGGCCCTTAAACGCGCTAAAACGAACAAACAGTCGAACATGGCCATGTGCTTACACGACATGGCCATGTCGACCTGCAGATTCTCGTTTTCAGCTCACACGGCCATGTCAGACCATGACATGGCCATGTCAGACCATTTTCTACTTTCGCCTCTTAAGACCTCCGTTTCGCCACCCGATCGTTCCGTTTCACCCGGAACCATGCCAATTCACCAACATACATCCAAAACATATTAGAATCATATAAAATATGAATCCTTATCATAACCGTTTGCCATTTACGCGCAAATCGTACAATTGGACATTTTTAACCTTGCCTTTGCGGGTCAACACCTACAAAGCAACATGTGGGTCACCAAACCGATGTTTTCAACACATCTTTGGGTATTAACTCACCTTGCGAGTTACCCATTTCATTCCTCTGTGACTTGGATGTTCACGCAACCATCCTTTCATCCAATCACCCGTCTACACCTTGCGTAGACGATCCGGAATTCTTCGTCAACAACCCGGATGATCACAATGACTTGTGATTTCACCTTACCTACCCACCTTGCGGGTAGTAACATGTTCATTACATTCCTCTGTAAATTGGATGTTCACGCAAGCGTCCTTCCATCCAATTTACCCGTCTACACCTTGTGTAGACGATCCGGAGTTGTTCACCAATAACCCGGATGATCACAATTACTTGTGATTCACCATAACTATCCACGTTGCGGGTATTAACATGTTCCATTCATTGTTTACTCACGTTCATGCGGGTTAAATGGAACAACCAAACATGATACTTGCGTAATTCGCAAGTTTCATCTTTTATCACAATTCACCAATTCTCTCATATTCCACATGAGTCTTTTCATGAGTTTTACTTGCACATTTACACCACCTATAAAAGGATGTACATATCATGTAAAACTCAACAATCATGGGGTCTTACCTCAATTCCAGAATTGCTTGCCAATATGTCAAATTCCTTCCCGGGTCCATATTATTCATTTTCACCACCGAATCTTATGATCACAACACATTTATTTAACCACACATTCAACATGAGTTTAAACTCACCCATTTGACCCGTTATCTACTTCTTAGCACATCAAAGCTAACAATTACCATATTCATACGATTTAGCATTCAATTCACATTAGCAAGCAAAATTCACAGCTAAACGACAATTCATCAAACACCTTATGTGCATAATCACTAGTTATAAAATAACATACCATATAACTAGTTACATATCCCAATTTTCACCAACTAACCAAAAATCATGGTTTTAACATCAAATTCATTAATTCTTTGCACATAAGAATACATTACACCAAGTCAAGCATATAATTCTTAGTATCTACCACATACATAAAGAATTTCTACCACATTCATCTATTTCACCAAATTATGAAATTTCTCATATGAACACCAAATCACTAATTCACCATCAAGTACATTTTCTAGTGTTTACTCAATCATCTACACTAGATTCTATGTTCAAAAAGCATACAACACATCAATTTTTAACTTGCATTGCTCAAAATCATCATTCACTCAAGAACACATCAAAACCCCCAATTTATACACAATAGATCACTTACCTAGTGATTTGTATGCATAAATGATGATAGTTTCAACCTAGAAACTGATTTTGGACTACAATTTGAAGATTAATCGGATCAATCTTAAAAAAGCTTGAAGCTTCTTCTCCTTCTCCACCCAAACTCGTCGCCCTCTCTCCCCCTTGACCAAATTTCCAGATTTGACCAAGTTTAAGGTGTCTTACTATAACAATTGGCGGTTTTCCAGTCCAATTATGATCCGATTCCGACCTTGTACTATTTGTAATCTGGTTATTACCATAATGTAATTCAGTAATTATGTGAAA
>WOUH02009972.1:0-16917 GCA_009936405.2 Stevia rebaudiana
TTCAGAGCCTCTTCGCCATTCAGACATCTTAATGGTTCAGCACTTAATGATTCAGATTTTACCAAACAGCCCCTTAGACCTTAGTGTAAGGTCCTAAGGGTAGAGGTGCTCAAATCGTCTTTTTTTTAAGAACCGGTACCTATCCTGAACCGGTTGCAGTTTGGTCAGCAAAAGTCAATAACCGGGTAGAGACAAATCGGTTCTGATTCGGGTTTTTGACCGGTTTCTAACAGGTTTTTTGCTGGGTAGAGTGGAACCCATCCCGATTCTGATTTTTCAGAGATACTAGGACCGACCTGAAACCGTCGGTTTGAGTAGGGTTGGTTCGTGTTCGATAACATCAGTTTTAATTTCAAAACCGGTTTTTTAAACACCTCTACATAAAAGGTACCCTAAGGAGCCCAACCCAATATGTTTGTACATCTATCTATTATATAAAAGGGCTTCAAATCTTTAATCCTGTTTTATTGGTTAGGGGTCCCAAATGTTTTTTAATAAAAAAAGGATTGATTACAAGTTTCGATTTGAATCAAATTTTTAGGATTTATTACCGGTTTTGAAAATAATAATTAGAATCGAATTTTTTCGGTTTCGAATATAATTCGAGTTTCTATTTTTTCAAGTTTCTATTTTTTTAACACTCATGTCCCATAATGTAATCGAACTCTAATAGATATTATTAATTTATCTATTTTGAGGGAATATGAAGAAAGACAAACAAAAAGTCAAACTTAAAGATCATAAATAACTATCTATCATCAGAAATTGAAATAAAACACAACTGTTAAACATTAGTTTTAGTGTTTAAATATTATTCTTATTGTTTTTGTTAAAGTTGCCTTGTAATGTGTGTTTTTCTCTGAAATATAGTCGTCTTTGTGAAACATTGTTTGTAGACTTGTAGTGTTAAAAAGATTCCTAGTTTTGGTTATATGGTGCTGTTTAAGTTGCTTCAGTTTGTAAAGGTGTAATTTATAAATTTATATACTTTGTCGTTGATTCTAGCATCTTTCTAGATCTTTGTATGCTATATATATTTGTTTTATTATGCAGCTAAAAAAAGATTAAAAAAATAAAAATAAAAAACTGTTAACTTCATTAATAGAATGAGTAAGTACCAACAGTCTGATAATTAGTCCGTGTACATTGATCAGGGCATATCGTGTTTAAACCGTGTTACGAATTTATGATACCTTTTCTCTAAATTATTTAGTTTTCTACTTTTTCGTTTTAAATCACCTAACAACCCCCTGAATATACAGAAAAAATGCAGATTTGACCTTTCATACTAGTTTTAAAATTTCGAATGTAACAAATCTTTCTTATTAATAATTTTATGTGAATTCAGTTTGTGCACATTATTTTCTTTAGTTTGTCCATTTTTATGTTCAAATATGTATTGCAATATACTTTTACATACACTTGGTACACTTTTGGACTATGCTAATTGCTAAGCATGCTCTAAGAATCATACTCATAATCAGAAACTACTTGGTGTATTTGATGCGGATGACAACCCAAAAGTTGAACCCGTTTTAGAGTGGGATCCGGGTTAAAGATTATCTAATAGAATTTGAATATTTATGTTTACTTCTTTACTTATTTTATTTTTAGTGTTTATCTTTATATTATTTGTTTCCATGTGTAACCCTATAAATATTATGTTTCATGTGATTGAATAAGGGAGTTTTGGTTATTAATATTTTTGTGTGAACTTTTGAGTTCTATTAGTTCATTGTTATCTTTTTTCTAGTCATTGTTCATATCTTCATGAACGAGAATCAGTATTTTTGTCACATGTAATGAAATATAAATAATTACATCTTCATATCCAGTGGCGGAGCTTGAATCAAAATACATAGGGGGCCGGGAATTTTTTTGAGGAAAATTGAGGGTGGGCAGGGGCTATATACATAAAAAATTTTGGGTAAAAATCCTAAATTTTACCCTGCATACCAAAATAACATAGGGGGTCGGGGCCACCCCAGGCCCTCACTAAGCTCCTCCCCTATTCATATCATATATTCTTCAATCATCAACAAGAATATCGTAAGATTATCAAATCAGTGGAGGTAATCATAAACAATTATAGAGAGGGGTTGCATAGTCACTCATATTGTCATTTCATGTGTCGACCATCCAAAGTGCTTGTAAAAATGTTATTGGAAGATCAACAAAGCAACAATAGCTTCGTGATCGACAGGAAGATTTAACAATGGATCTATGGAGCTTATGAAAAGGGTTCAATGCGTCATTCATAGTAATATTTCAGCTCCAAAGAACCAAAACTTTGTTTTTAGCAGGATTGGTTTTGCTATTTAAAAAGGGATGGCGACACAACTTGTTGCCCGTTTGCGTTAATCAGATTTTGGTTTTATATGTGTTTTTATAATTCAAATATATGTACATTGCACGTTGGGAAAATTGTCAACTCAAACGTTAATCTCTCATATTTAATTAACAAGCCTAAACTTAGGAAACTATTTGGTATTTGTTAGTGGCCTGTCTTTACTAGTTGGTATCTTATAATTTTTTAATTTTTTTATTTTGATGAAGTTAGTCGGTAATTACCGCCGGTGATTATCAACGGTAATGCTTGTTATTTATTTTTTTTGACAACATGATACTTGTAAACTTAGTACTTAAAAGTAAATTTTGATAAGTTTCTCATAAATTTGCTATGTTGATTTGATTCAAATGTACTTCTGATTAAGTTTAAAAATGTGAGTGTTAGGATTATATTTTTAACATATACAGGAAGATGGGAAAAAATTAAAGATAATTTTATTAGGATCAATCACATATACCCCTAATTTAAGAGTTAATTACATATATACTCAATCCAAAACTTAAATTACATATTTTCTCAATCCAAGTTATAACCTCAAAGCTTAAATTACATATATCCGTCTCAAAATGGGTATATATGCTATTTTTATTTTTAATTAACGGGAATATGTAATTAAAAACTCTGATTGGGCATATATGTAATTTTGAATTTGTAATTGCCCCATTTATATGTAGCAAGGATGAAATACGAATATATCATTTTCTTATTTCCTTATCTAAAATGCTAAATATCTTACATTTATATCCAAAGGTCAATCGGTCCAGTAGTAACCATGACTTTTTTTATATGAGGTTATGAGTTCGAGTCTCGCTTGAAGTAATTTGCCCAGAGTTAAGCCATAAGGTTTCCCCAACCGTGGGTATTCTGAGCCGGTGAATTGGGTCACAAGAAAGGTGATTCATTTGTCAGGGTGATCCCGTCTGTCCTGGTGTTTACTCTCTCTAAACAAACATTGTGTTACATTTACGCATGTCATTTTCCTTCATTAGATGAGCACCATGCTTGTTGACATAAATAGAATGATCGCGAAGTAATGAGCTTCCATGTGTATTAATGAGCAGCATACGATTGGGGTTTGGAAGGTACAGCAAGGTCATTATCATGGTCATCAATATCATATTTATTGTTTTAAATCTTATTATAATAATCGTGATATGAGCTATAAGTATATTTTTGTGTGTCTTGTTCAGAAACGATTATGATTAATTAATGTTTATAGCAATAAAGAATAATAATTGGGTTAAACCAAATACGTAGTAGTTTTTTTAGCAACACTCAATCTAGATTATGTCTTCTATGAGAGAGACGGCTTTCTAAAATTGGAGTACTTTGAAAATAAAAATATTGTTACTTTGCTACTAGATTGACATTAATAAATAAACCATATTTAAATTGGAGTTAATCTGCCGCTTAATGATATCTGTTGTAGTTGGCCATTGCCAAATAAAAAGTTGACATCCTCAAACAAAGCTATCATCATCTTCCCGCACAACGCGACACATGGGTGATCACAAGGATGTGGTTTTAGTTGTACAAATAAAAAAATCAAAAAGTTTTTGGTCTAACGATGTGTTTAATTTGAGGTATACGATGAGATTGTTGGGTTATGATGTATAAACCATGGATAAATTATTTGTATAGTTAATTGTAGTAATTTTAGAACAATCAACTTAATAATTATAATTAGCTAAAATTTTAATTTATCTTGTGTTAAATTTAAAAAAATATATATTAACTATAATTATCTATAATTATTTTTCTTTATGTTTACACTCGTGAGTCGTGACTACTAAAATTCTAAAAATATGATGGCTGGTGATGAAGAGTAGATTATAGATATAGTTAAATCAAGCGTAAATTTTATTTATATTATCTCATTATTCAATTTGACATGAGTTATGAGAAGATATACGTGACCCAAGTTAACTCAAAAATGTTATATCAGATACTTAACTAACCAAACCTAATTGTTTAAGATAAGTATTTCGTACTGTTATTTATTGAAGCACATTTCGTTGGAAACAAAGACAATTTTATATAATTTAAAAAGGGATGTTATTTTACAAGGAATAATAGAAGGTTTGTTTAAAATTAAATTATTTTGTGGTCACGTGAAGCTCAATAAAAGAGAATATAAACTAACTTCAAAGAACTATTGCTTTATTCTACAACATCCAATAACTTGTAATTGAACATATAAAAATAAGGGAAATAATCACTTCTAAGCATTATTCTTACAATATTGAATATCGTCTCAATTAAGGAAAAATAACATGAATTAATAAAAATATATACCCACAATAACTATAATTATTATAATCTCATGCCGACATGTAAAATCCAGAATCAAGCAAAGTAATAAATAAAATACATGGGTCAAACCGACCATTATAATATTGGACATTTGGTTACACACTTACAAACTTACAAGTTACAATTTCTTTTTTCGTTTAATCTATATAAAAAAAAGTGTGGTATACAGAGTTTCAAAAACTCAATATATTCCTCATACATATCATATGCAACGGTTAAGCTAACATCCTGGAGCCACACGTCATTTTCCGGCTGTTGCTGCCGCCCTACCTCCGCCACTCGCCGTCTTTCACGTAACCCGAAATTAATAAACTCCGACAACTCTCTGTTTATTAAAATCATCTGATTTTGTTGCGCACGAAAAAGGTAAAGTTGATTCTTTGACTTTTTGTCGTTAATCAAGATTTTGATTATATGGAAACCTGGATTTTGAGATGAATTTTATAGTTCTTGATTCTAGTAACCAGATGAAGTTTGAAGTTGGAGTTTTGGAGTTTAATTGGTTCTGGTTATGGTGATTGTATGAATTTTGATTTTTGAGGGTTTTCTGGTAATTTGATTGATGTAAAACGGTGTCGTGTTTTGAGATCTTGCAGTTGATTTATATTCTTCTTGTGTTTATTGGTGGGTTGTTTTGATTAGTTGAATGCAATTGAAGAAAGAAAATGTTGTATAAAGTAATTGTTTTTGGGTTTCTTGATTTAGCTTAGAAACAAGATTCTGATATTTGGAGTATTATCTTCTTATATTCTTGGATACCTAAAGGAATTTAATTTTGTATTTTCTTGTGATATGATTCATGGGTTTGTTCTAATGTTATGAATATATTAGATAAGTGCATTTGTTTTTCTAATTTTAACATATCTTGAACTCTTGATCTGTTTCTTGATTTCAAGCTTGCATCTTGATTGTTGAATCTTGTTGTGTTAAATTCAAGAAACAAGAATAAATTTAGCAAGTACAACACTAGAAATCTCATTCTTACTTCTTTAATTTAGCAATTACCACTTGAATTGCAGGTAGTATTTGATTTTCAAGAAACAAAATGGCAACACTTTCAGATATATCCGTTTCTGCTTCAATTAATAGTCTATCTGCATTTCTGTTTCTTGTGGCATTTGCAATTTTACGCCTTCAACCGATGAACGATCGCGTTTATTTCCCGAAATGGTATCTCAAAGGCATACGCGAAAATCCAAGAAAATCGGGACCGCTTGTAAAACAATTTGTGAATTTTGATTGTAGAATGTATATAAGATTCTTGAATTGGATTCCTGCTGCTTTAAAAATGCCAGAACCCGAACTAATACAACACGCGGGTCTTGATTCTGCTGTGTACATACGGATCTATCTTCTTGGGTTAGTAATTTTCTTGACCTGTTTCAGTTATTGACCTGTTTAATCGTGTAAGTGATTGGTTTGTATTTTCATTAATTGTTTTCACTTATTAATGTTGATGATTCTTTGCAGCTTGAAAATATTTGTTCCTATTGCTATACTTGCTTTTGGTGTGTTGTTACCTGTTAATTATACGGGTAACAATTTTAATATTATGAGCCTTAGTATGAAAGATTTAACGTTCGGTGAGATAGACAAATTTTCAATATCCAATGTTCCGCCTGGATCGAAAAGGTATGAAATTTTAAATTAATGGTCTCATTCTCAACTCATTTCTTAGATTTATTTACATAGATGGTCCCTATGGTTTGGGTAAAGTTACAGGTTTGGGTACTAAAGTTTAAACGTATCAAGTTTGGGGTTTGCGCTTTCAGTTTGTAACGTTCCGTTAGAAGAGGATGAAAATTACAAAAATACCCTTTCACTTTTCACTAGTTATTCAAAAAGTCAAAGGGTATTTTGGTCATTTCTCTTAGATTCAAAGTTCAAAGAAGATAGCATTAATACCCAAACTCGTTACAAAATTAAAACCATAAACCTGAGACTTGTAACTTTTAAAAATTAGTACCCAAACAAGTTACCTTGCCCAAACCACAAGGTCCATATGTGTAATTTACTCCAATTCTTATTAACGGGTCAAATTCTTCTAAGTTTCCTATCTAACGGGTCAAATGGGTCGAAAATCGCCATAAGTGGTTTTTCAATGCATAAAACCGCCCAAATTTATCATACAAAACGTTATATTACCTTTGGAATAGCATTCATTATATTATATTATTAGTTAATAAATATGCGTTTGAGATTTTAAAAAGTTGATTATAATTTTTACAGGTTAGTTGCACATATTGTAATGGCGTATGCCTTCACATTGTGGACATGTTATATTCTTTATAAGGAATACAAAGTTGTAACCGACATGAGGTTGCAATTCCTTGCTTCTCAAGATCGTCGTCCTAATCAATTTTCTGTGAGTTTTCAGGGGTCATTTATATTTTATTGATTATATTATCGAGTTTTTAATTATTTCTATTTCTTATGTAGGTTCTTGTGAGAAATGTCCCACCGGATCCTGATGAATCTGTTAGTGAACATGTTGATCATTTCTTCCGTGTTAATCACCCTGATCAATATGTTACGCATAAGGTTTGTTTCCAATATCAGATAATATTAGTCTTTTTATAATGGTATCTCTAAACTTGAATTATTTGATGATATTTTTTTAGATGAGGTGAATGTGTGTTGCTATTTATTTCAATTTGCGCAATTATGAAACTTTTAGCAACATTTAACGTATAATTTATTTCTGGAATTTTAGGTGGTGATCAATGCAAATAAGCTTGCAAAAATGGTGAGTCAGAAAAAGGATTTGCATAATCGGTTAATTTACTACACTAATAAGTACGAGAGAAAACCCAAGAAAAGACCAACCACAAAGGTTTGTGGCTAAAAATTCTCTAATTCTACATTTTTATTTCTTTATAACTTTTGAAGTTTGTAATTTCATGTTTAGTTATAAGTACAGACAGGTTTTTGGGGTCTTTGGGGAAAGAAGATCGATGCAATTGATTATTATACCGAAGAAATCAAGAAGTTGAGCGAGAAAGTAAGTTCGCATCGTTTGATTCTTAGATTTGTTTTTTGTTTTTGTTTGTGCTTGCAGTATAATTCAGTTTGATTCTTAGATTTGTTTTTTTCTTTTTGTTTGCAACATAATTCAATTGTCAAGTACTTACAAAAAAATGGGTCAACTGGGTTGAGCAGGCTGAAAGTTGCCAAACGTGTCTTGCGAATTTGAACATGTAACATATGTAATCATATTTAATATGTCGTTTATTTATTAAATAAAAAAGGACAAAATGGTAACGGAGCCTGAGTTGAGTGCCTGACTTATTTTGATATGTTATCCAACACATATGACCTGCATATATATTTTTACATCAGAAATTTTGTAATTCATTTTTCTCTCATATTTAATTATATAATAATTTTTTATACATTTATCACTACTTTTTCTCTCTCCTATTCAATTAAATAATAAATTTTATACCTTTATCACTACTTTTTCTCTCTCTCCTATTCAATTAAATAATATTTTTATACCTTTATCATTACCTTTTCTTTCTCCAATTTACTTTAATGAACAGTGTTTTTCTATATTTACTGGTTTCATCAGTTTCTCTATATGTCTTACTCACAACCACTTTCAACAAATCTCTATAATTTAAAGAACTCACTCACATAATTTTTTAAAGACTCAAATTTGAATGCTCTTTGTTTATTTTTTGCATCCAAAAAATTTTAATTAGGAAAAAGCAGAACGAGAACGCGTGATAAATGATCCAGAAGCCGTGGTTCCAGCTGCATTCGTCTCATTCAAATCGCGATGGGGTGCAGCCGTTTGTGCTCAAACCCAACAAACCCGAAACCCGACCCGTTGGCTAACCGCATGGGCTCCTGAACCGCGTGATGTTTACTGGAACAATCTAGCGATACCGTTTGTTGAACTCAATGTTAGAAAATTGGTTATGACGGCTGCTTTATTTGGACTTATTTTCTTTTACATGATCCCGATCACCATTGTTCAAACTTTGGCCAACATTGAATCACTCGAAAAAGTTGTTCCTTTTTTAAAACCCATTATTGAAAAGTAAGTTAAAAGGTTAAATACGCAAATAATCTTTGTCAAGAGTGAATCTTTTTAGTGAATCTTGGATTCTTGATCGTGTGCAGAGGAACTAGAAAGTCTTTTGTTCAAGGGTTTCTTCCTGGAATTATTTTGAAGATTTTTCTTCTTGTTCTTCCAATGATTTTGATGGAAATGTCTAAAATGGAAGGATATGTTTCGGTTTCGGATTTGGAAGCAAGATCAGCTGGAAAATATCATCTTTTTTTGCTTGTGAATGTGTTTCTTGGAAGTATTGTTACGGGAACCGCGCTTCAACAACTTAAACAATTCTTGAATAAGTCTGCATCCGAGTAAGTGTTTACCGTTTTCAGTTTCATACTTCTTTTTGTTGCAGGGGTCGCTAGGCCTGTAAACGAACCGAGCAAACACGGACATATGCATGTTTGTGTTCGTTTATTTAACTTTTACCGAACACGAACACAAATTTTGTGTTCGTGTTCGTTTATTATGGAACTGGACATGTTCGTGTTCGTTCGTTAATAAGTTAAACAAACAGTTCACAAACATATATGAACACAAACGAACGTAAACAAACGAACACACATAAATGAACACAAATAACCATAATTGAACATAACTGAACAATATAAAATATTCAAACAAACATAACGACATATGAAATATTGATATACTAATGATATTTATATATTATTTGAAAATAATAATAAAAATAGATTGTTAAATGAACGCAAACAAACATAAATGAACATAAATAAACGAACACATACGAACATAAATAAACGAACTTCCTGTCGAACAGTTCATGAACTGTTCGGTTCGTTTACAGGCCTAGGGATCTCTAAATGGGTGGGTCGGGTAACCGTCAAACTGGGTCATTATTAGAACATGTTGGGTCAAAGTGGGTTAAACAATGGACTCTTGTTAAAAAAGCCCGATGGACATTCGTCGAATTTGCACATAAGTTCATAAAGACTGTATTTTTTTATATTGTTAAATCCTATAACAACTAATTAAAATTTCTTTTTGATGAAGTTTAGGGACTTGATAATATAAAAAGTGAACTTCTATAGTTTTTTAACTTCTGATCGACTTTAATCTTGCAAAAAAAAAGGACTTATTTGAAAAAAAAAATTAGCAGGCTATCTCTAAAGTTTAAAAACCAGATGATGTAATTATTAATTTAAAAAAAATGTTTTTTATCACCAAAATTAAGTACAAGTTTCCATAATTTATTTTTTTTGTACAATGCACTTGATATTATAACAAAAATTATATTATTGAAAATATATTTTAGCTAAATATTTATAAACTGGCCCACTAAAATTATCAGAGTCTAAACACAACCCAAATCGACCCATTTTCAAGTAAAGAAGTCAAATTTGTCACCCTTAATATGCAGTCAACAAGATTCTAACATAATTTTGCTACTCGATTGCAGGATTCCAAGAACCGTGGGTGTATCGGTTCCTATGAAAGCGACGTTTTTTATCACATACATTATGGTAGATGGTTGGGCTGGTGTTGCTGCAGAGATCTTGAGATTGTTTCCATTAATACTCTATCATTTAAAAAACATTTTTTTAGTAAAAACCGAAAAAGACAGAGATGAGGCGATGGATCCAGGCTCATTGCAATGGCCCATAACCGAGCCTCGTTTGCAGTTGTACTTTCTGCTTGGACTTGTGTACTCTACTGTTACTCCTATACTCCTCCCGTTCATAATCGTCTTCTTTGGTTTCGCGTATCTCATTTTCCGTCATCAGGTAATTTTTTATTTTTTTTTATTTTAAATGGGTTGAAATTGACACATCGTGTAACATTATATGTGTCAGTTTCAACCCGTTTACTTATAAATAGATTAATTTGTGTTTGTTTTTTTTCCTACATTTATAAAAAGTTTTCGGTTAGTTTTAAATTTGGAGCATGTCAAATGGATTGAAACTTGCCCAATGCCTTTTCAAAAGCATACAACACTTTAAATGGTTTTATTTAAAAATTTACTTATATGTTTTTTTGTTTTGTTTTATGGTGTTAATTAGATCATCAACGTGTACAACCAGAAGTACGAGAGTTCAGCATCTTTTTGGCCAGATGTTAACCGCCGTATTTTAATCGGTTTAATGATTTCACAGTTTACACTTTTAGGATTATTGAGCACAAAAAAGGCGGCAAACTCAACACCTGTTCTAATTGTACTCCCAATCTTAACCTTTTGGTTTCATAAGTTCTGCAAGAACCGGTTCGAATCTGCATTCAGAAAGTTTCCGTTACAGGTTAGAAATCTTTAACCATATAATGCATTTGAAAAGACAAAACTACCCGTTATGTTTCAACATCACTAAGCTTGATAATAGTCACCGAAATTTTTATTTTTTACCATTGCCATTTTTAAAAGACAAAACTACCCTTTGTGTAATTGTGTTTTAACATTACTAAGGTTGATTACAGTATGCAATGATAAAAACATTGACATGTGAAAAAGACGAAACTACCCTTTATGTTTTAAAATTACTAAGCTTAATTACAGGACAATGATGAAAAAGATGCTGTTAAATCTTTTACCATACTCATATGTGAATGACAAAAGTACCCTTTTTGTTTAAACATAACTAGGCTTGATTACATGAAGCAATTATTAAAGAAACACAGAAATCTTGAACCATACCCATGTGAAAAGGACAAAATTACCCTTTTTGTTTTAACATTACCAAGCTTGACCACATGATACAATGAATAGAGATACATTAAATTCTTCTGCCATACCCGTGTAAAAAAGACTAAACTACCCTTTTTGTTTTAACATTACTAAGCTTAATTACAAGATGCAATGATTAAAAATACACTGAAATCTTTTACCATACCAATGTGAAAAAAAGACGAAACTACCCGTTATATTTCAACATTACTAAGCTTCAATGCTTGATCACCACTTCAATCTTTAACCTTGCCCAATTGCCCATGTAAAAAAGACAAAAATACCCTTTACGTTTAACATCGTTAAGCTTGATTACAGGATGCAATGATCAAAGACACACTAGAAAGGGCAACAGAACCGCAATTAGACGTGAAAGCATATTTGAAAGATGCTTATACGCATCCGGTGTTCAGAGGGGTTGAAATGGAAATTATGGAAAATGAAGAAGAAGATGATGAATTTCATTTAGTTGCTACAAAGAGGACGTCGCGTAAAGGAAGTCAAGCTGGAACTAGTGAAGGTAGTCCTCAAGATAGAACTGGTATATATGCTGTTTAAATATAGAAAAAAAATTAAACAATTATTCTTTGTATAAACAAGTTTACTCTCAAATTTGAATGTTAAACACATCAAGTTTTTTTGATGTTTTGATGGTGAGATTTATTTTGGTTGTTTTCGGGTCGTTATAGAGAAACTTGGACCCGAAAAGCTACCTAGATGATATAGTTCAAATTCTGTTTGTTTAGAGGTTGATGATTAAATTATTAAATTGAAACATAAGCCGAATTCATCAAGAGTTTTAGGTTATGAACCGTATTTGTGGGCCCAATCTATCAGCCCATTTTAAGAAGCCCAACAAGTGAAATGGATCTATGGGAGTATAGAAGAAAGTCAGAAACCATGGCTGAATATAAGTTTACGATTTGACAAATTTTAGTAAAGAATTTTTTTTTAAAAATCCTTTTTCTTACGGGGAAAAAGTTATAAATTTATCATTTATGTCTATCTATTCGTATATATTGAGTTTAGTTATCATTTTTAAGACATATTTCGTGTGTTTAACATAAGCTTACATTATTTTTTTTCAACATCTAGTTTTTTTTATCATAAGAATATTTGATAGAATATGACAAGCTTTATTATGTGATGTTTTTCGTAGTTAGAGATATTATTTCGTTGTGTCTTAATCGTAAATAAGACCTACGGGTTTTCATTATTTTATATAAAGAAAAGTTTAGATTATGAAGAACCAAGCTATCATCCTTTGTTTAAAAACATTGAACACGTACTGTATTTTTTGAGATAAAGATTCGAGTTACAACTAATGAAATTAATCAACTGTCACGAATTTACATTCAGGACCATTACTTGATAAGAATGTATTCCACTTAATTTGTCTATCTTTTAGATTTCAAAATTTATGTTGCATGTTTTGATTGGTGGAAGCAACCCAGAATCTAATTCTCTCCAAATTTTGTCGAAATATGTGTCCCTTTTTATCTTGAATTTCCATAATAGTTGGCACAGGAAAAAGTGGAACATATTCACGTAAGATATCCCTAAAATGTGTGCTTTTTTTTTTTTGCTTGATAGAATTATGCGTACAAACAGGAATGTTGCTCAATCAGGGATTACAAATACAACCATCTAACATCTTGAAATGCCGCTAGAATTTAAGCATAGATACCGAAATTGGAAGGGATTATTAATCTATCTTTTGGCATGTTTCTTACTTGCATAATTATCAAAAATCTAGGCATCAAATAACCACCTATATAATGTGTTTTTTTTTTTTATAATTACGAGAACGGTTTGAAGATAATTCTTCTGAATCTTGAAGAACAAGCGAGACATGATACTATTTGATATTTAAAAGATATATAATCTTTACTTAGTGTATTAGATAGAATAAGTTTATTTGTTATATATATTTATAATCAGTGGCGAAGCTTGAGATAAACGTCAAGCGTTGCCAAGATCATATATGTATAATTTTCAGGGATTTCGTGGGTTGCCGGCCTATATATATAAAAAAAATTTCGGTTGAAATATCGAAATTTACACTACGCGCGAAAAAATCAGGGGTCGCCAGGCCCCTTCAATAATTCGCCCCTGTTTATAATGTTTATTAGATCGGAATATTTTAATAATGTATTTAGTTTTCTCGTTACAGGTTACTTATTCTACAATGTTTGTTTAGCTATAAATAAGGGTCATTAGGTAATTTGTATTTTAAGAAAATTATTGATATATTAATAGATGAGTTGAGAAGATATTTTTCACAATATCAAGTTTATGTTCATATTTTTATTTAATTAGTTGCACGAGATTTTTTATTGAATTCTCAATTAACCTTTCAAGCATGCCAATCAACTCCTAGGTAGAGGTTAAAGTTGGTTGGTCAAGCTTCTAGGGGTTGTTTGTTTACCTTTTAGTAGACTCTTAATAGTTCAGACCTCTTACTGGTTAAGTACTTAATGGTTCAGACTGTTTGTTTCGTGTGCGTATGTCTGAATGATTTTGAGTTTTTAGACATTTTCGTCTGAATGATTAATCATTATATTGAGAGGTCCAAAGTTCTCACTCAGAGTACAAAAATGCTCTTGAGTGAGCCAAGGGTTCTCCCACAATATGGGTTTTCCACTGAATTTGTAGGACGAAGTCGTCATGCTTTTAGCAGTTAGTTGGGTGGAATGTTGATATGTTTGTCATGGTAATGCCGGGTGGCTAAGCTATTAGTTGTTTAAAAACATGGCAGTTTAAAGCTCATTAACCAATGTATGAAACACTACACTTACGTAGTTTGTATAGTGACCTTTTAAAGTCGGTGGAAAACGGTTTGTCTAGTGTTCAAGCACGATTTGGTGGTTAATTATTATTTAGCCAACCTGAAGGCAAAAGATTTGTTCAAGTGCTGAGTAGTTTAAGAAATCACTATCCTAGTGTGACACACATTAACCATCTGTTGATTAACCAAATGGTACTCTGTTAAGGAAACTACTAAACACTCGAATGTCTGTGTGCTAAGTGATTTGATACAATAAGCATTTTAATAATGTTGGAAGATTCTGAAGTTTATTTTTCTTTAAGATTTAAGAAATAACGTTTAAAATAAATATTGATCATGACGGGTGTTGGAGATCAAATGGGAATCAAATCCGGATCAAACCTAGAAAGAGATGAATTAGATTCCTTGTCTAATAGCATTGTTGATGACTTTTGATTTCTAGATTTCATGAAGTTCTCATTTAGAATAAAAATTCAAATAAAAAGGAAAGTTTCCTTCTACGCAACTACTTTCATCATTTATATGTTCAAAGCTTAAGATTATTTTGCAACAACAATTTCACTTGAATTCTTGGTGTTTGTTTTCCTCTACTACATTGTAAGATTAAGCTATATAAAGATTCGTATTAATCAATATGATCTTTAAATCAACTTTTTAGAAGAATAAACAACACACTCTGCATAAACTAAACTTTTAAATCTACTCTATGAACCTACTTCAAGTTCACACAAAACATGTACCCTCTAAAAAAAGCCACATCGGCTATCATAATGATTTTAAAAAGTACACTCAATTTCTATTTTACATGAAGCTCCGATAAATTTTAAAGTTTATTTTATATATCAACAGTTAAAAGTTAAGCTTAAAGTTCATTGCATTTACATACCACACCCCAATTAATATTAAATAATAGTCACCAAAGGAAGAAAATTACCATTGTAAATAAGCAATGTAGTCAGTAAAGTTAAACAAGCTTAAGCGCCTAAAAGAGAGAACGCATACAATACCGAATTACCAACCCTTTTTATATGTAAAAACGTGTATTAAACTTTTCTAACAAATTAGAGATAAAAATGATGAAACAACTTCTTCACCAGGTCTCGGTTTTCATAACCCAAAAAAAAAACGCTCAAATTCGACACTAAAATTTAACAAAAAAAGTCCCGTATTCGATATATTTTGTAATCTTCTCTTATTTAACCCTTTATCTTCAAAAGTGAGTTTAGTATTCGATCCATTGAACCTTTTTTAGATACTTTGATTCTTGAATGCAGGAAACACCAGCAATATTAAAAATGCTAAAAAGGAACCTAAAAGCATCTTGATAGCATACCCAACTGGATCTTGGTTAAAACTAGTGGGCCCGCTATCGGTTGTGGATGATGTCATTGCTGCAGCAGAAGGTATGGCTTCAATAACCGCATCGGCTAGATCGGTTATGAAGGTTGAGGTGCAACCAAGAGCCGGGACCCGCCCCCAGTTTTCAATCCCGGATTCAAGAGCTAGCTCCTTATATTCCATATCTATTTCTTCGAGTGTCTCTATATGTTCGCTCACGAAGCTGGATATTGACAAAACCCAAAAACATTAAAATGAGCGGCTTGGGTAACGCGTCGAAAAAGTAATATTATTGTAAGAATTGTCAGTTTAGGTTGACTGACACGCTTTTTGGTTCAAAAGTTTGAACTTGTTACAGAAAATAAGTCGGAAACTCGTGTAACAACGGGTTGAATAAAAGAATGTATTAAATAATGAAGTGGTCAAAGCAGAAAAATAGAAAACTGAATGAAGGAAATTTTATATTTTACATTTGAAAAAAAAAGTGAAAAAAATTGAATTTTTTTTTTTGGGAAAATGGGCAAGAAACAAAATGAACAAAATCAGAAACAAAATGAAAAAAAAAATTGAATATTACATTGAAAAAACTAGAAAAGAATTTTTTTTTAAAGATCTGGCAAAATCAGTTACTTATTGGGAGCTCTTATTTCTTTAAAAAAGATTAGGTTACTTTACTTTAATAATAATTGAACTTTTTGAATTAAAAATTTAAAAAAATATGTTAAAAATTACCTAACAGGAACCGCAAGGAGACTCTTTACACCTTGTTTACCAAGGTCAACAAGTACTTCATCAGTATAAGGTTTCAACCACTGAACGGGCCCCACTCGACTCTGATAAAAAAACAGAAAAAAAGGAGTCACAACCGAGAATTGTTATAAACAACAATCAACCCATAATACAACTGCATATCGTTTTTAACTTCTCTAATCGCGTTAGGTCAATTTCCAAACAAATAATCGGCTAACAGAAAATAAAAAAAATTGACAACTAAGGAGACCTGATAAGCAAGTTTGTGGTCATTGTTGATTCCTCTAGCTTTAAGTTCTTGCATGATCAAATAAATACAGTCCTCCATCTGATCTTTATATGGATCCCCCGCATCTCTAACATAAGTTTCTGGTACCCCGTGTGCACTAAAAAATATCATCACCTACAAATTAAAAATTAAAATTAAAAAAATTATGAGATTATTATCAAAATTCAGAAATGTTACATAAGCAATCTGAAAAAAAAAAACTAACCTCCTCAGGTGTACCGAAACTTTCCAATTCTTTCTCAATTAAATCAGCCATCGATTTGACATAACCTCCACGTTGATACCATGACTGGATAATAGCAACAGGAAGTCTTGACAGATTCTTATCCTCTCTGCATACATAAATTCA
>WOUH02009990.1:0-16914 GCA_009936405.2 Stevia rebaudiana
GCGGAAGGTACAAGACCTATTCATGTTTAAGACTTGTTATCGTACAAGCATGTGAATGTGATGATATTTTTTTGAAAATCACGAAATTAGCTCTTTGACTCTGGTCAAACTTAACAAAATAATCTTAGACCACTAGAATTTCTAGAATAATTGACCAATAAATAATGGAAATCAAGAAGAACCGCACAACAAGAAATCGACTTTGATCAAATCTTGATCGACACTTTTGATTAATAATAATTGGGTACAAGAATATTATAAGATCTAACCCCTATTTATACTAAACATAATCCTTAACTAACAAGTAAACTAAACCCTAATCGAATCATAATCTAATTCAAACTCTTAACTAAATCTATCAACTAAAATAAATAAACATAAACAAATTATAAACCCTTGACTATCACTAATTATAAGTTTAGGTCTAACAATAAAAACACGTCATGTGTCATAATCTGGTCATGTTAGATAAGGTATTCATCGGTTCAGTTAACGGTTTTTTCAATTTAGTTGAATTTGAAATATTTTAGTTATAACCGAAAACTAGAAACGAATTTGAAAATTAATTAACCGAACAACTAGAAACGAATTTGAAAATTAATTAACCGAACAACATTAAATAGAATTCAATTCGGTTAGATTCAATTAAAACCGAACAAACCAAATTCAACTTAATCCTTTTCTCCCTAATTTCTCATATCATGTTTTCTTCATTCATGATTTGCATTATCGAATCATTTTTTCCCCATTTTTTCATATCATGTTTTCTTCAGTCACGATTTACATTATCGACCTTTAATTTAAGTGTTGTCACCATCATAATTTATCACCATCACTTTTGATCATCATAATTTATTCATTACCTTCATTGTATCATTGTCTAACATCATCATCATTCATAACTTGTTTCGCCGAAGCTGCTGTCATCGTGTATTGAGGTTGAATTTAGGATTTTAGGGGTTGGATGAAGTAGGTTGGCTGGATCTAGAGGTCGATTCGATAGAGGAAACATTGGTATATTGGCTGAGACTTTAGGGTTAGAACTTAGAATCTTCAATATATTTAAATTATAAATAGAGTAAATTGTCGTTTGCGTCCCTGTTGTTTCACCATACTATCCATTTGAGTTCAAAGTTTTCATTTTCATCCATTATGGGTCTGAGGTTTGCATTTTCTATCCATTTAAGTCCAAATGACTAACGTAGTTAGATTTTTCTATTAAGTTTAGAGTGAATTGCCGTTTGCGTCCCTCTGGTTTCACCATATCATCAATTTGAATACCAACTTTTCATTTTCATCCATTATTGGTCTGTGGTTTGCATTTCGTATCCGTTTAAGTCTTTTTTGACTAACGGGGTTAGATTTTTCTGTTAACTTTTTCAAAAAGACTAAAATGCCCCCAGGGACTCAAATGGTTTAAATTTTTCTGCTTTAAACCATTTTGATTCATACAAGGACCTGTATCACAATTAGAACAAACTTATGAGGGCTAAATGAAAATTTCAATTATTTTACTCAATCATCAACAACCACCGAATTCTCGTCATCATTCGCAAAACTATCATCATCCAATCGTCTCAAATGCTCCACTATTTCTTCATTAAAAAATGATTTAGACCCGTTGTATATCCTATATGACTTTGCAAAATTTTCTAACTTTTTCTCGTCGTATCTTCCATCGTTTAGTACATATTCTGCATAGTTATTTACAAAATTACCATTTTGACTAGTATAATCAAACCAGGTTTAGTCCCTTTTTTGATTTGTTATCTCCGATCGCCGGAATAAAACTGTGTTCCCGGAGGAACTGTCAAATTGTTATTCCGACAAGTTTTTTGCAAAGACACCCACAAAGTGACTCATTGTTTAAAAACGCCATTGGATAAATGGTTGAAAGATAAATTCAGGGTTCCGGTCAACGACTTCAGTTGACCGATATCGCTAGCGCTGGAAAAATTCCCGACGTAATTTCACCGGCGTCGGGATCGACAATGACGTCGAGATCGACAACGGCGTCGGGATCGTCTTCTCCGGCGTCGTCTCCGACCTTCACTGCACCAAACTAGGGATCGATTTGAACACCACAGACCTTCACCTCACCACCCCCGACCTTCACTGCACCAACTTAGGCATCGATTGACCTCTCTTTCTATGGTTTGACTAGATCGATTTATGGCTCTAACGAAAAGGTTTTCACTGGATCGATTTAGCGTCTTCCAAGCACGATTTTCGAAGCAAAGTTGAAGAATGTCGATCGCTGCCTTCTTTGTACCGGCGACGGTGTGGTGAACAGAGTGAAGAAATCGTTGGGGAAGACGATTTCTATGGCTTGATGAGAGAGAAAATTTCTGTCGATGGCCATACGACAATACCAGACATAAATTTGGTAAAAAAAACTAAGGCACCTTAGAGGTTGTCTTAAAATCTGGAGGGATGAGATGAAAGAAAAAGAAGGCGGAGTTATTGACAAGACGATGTCGGATATGGAGAATCTCGAAACGATAATGGAAGATAGAGAGCTTACTGAAGAGGAAGAATGGATCCTTCTGGAGTGCAAAGGGGTTATTAAAGAGACGGAGTTAGCTAGGGTCAAGGACTTAAAACAAAGATCTAGGAACAAGTGGGCCAAGGAAGGGGACGAAAACTCCAAATTTTTTCCCTCAATGGTCAACTGCGGGAAGGCGTGAAACAGAATACACGGTTTGGAGGTGGGTAACACTTGGGTGTCAAAACCTTCCTTTGTATAGAGGGAGGTATTAAAATTTTTTAGAAACAAATATGTGGAAGATTGCGCCACCCGCCCTCCTTTGCGATGCCCAAATATGCCAAAATTATCTAGTATCGAAGCCAGTGGTTTGGTTACCAGGTTCTCCGAAAGAAATCAAAGATGCGGTGTTCGAATGTGGAGACGACAAGGCTCCCAGTCCGGATGGAATTAATTTCAGATTCTTGAAACATTTTTGGGACCAATTCGAGATAGACTTCATGAAGATTATGGACTCTTTTTTTGAGACGGGGAAAATTAATGTTTGGTGCGGTACTTCTTTTATTGCTCTTATTCCGAAGATCAAAGACCCCGAGAGTCTCAATGATTATAGACCGATTAGCTTAATTGGTGTGATAAATAAAGTGATCTCAAAAGTGTTAACAAACAAGCTCAAAGTGGTTATTAATTCGGTTATCTCCGAGTCTCAAACGGCTTTCCTCAAGGGCAGGTATATTCTTGATGGTCCTCTAATTTTCAATGAAGTGCATACCTGGATTCGGAAAGACAAGAAACAAGCGTTTTTCTTTAAAATCAATTTTGAGAAAGCATACGACAATATCAACTGGCTATTTGTTGTGGATATCTTGGAACATATGGGATTTCTGGGAAGATGGTGTACTTGGATTCTAGGGATTCTATCTTCCGCTAGGACGGCGGTTCTGGTGAACGGATCTCCTACTTTTGAATTTTCTTGTCATAAAGGGATGAGGCAGGGAGATCCTATTTCTCCATTCCTGTTTGTTATTGTCATGGAGGCTCTGTCGTGTATGATTGACAATGCACGTACCGAAGGGATCATTAACGGCATTCAGCTTCCGAATGATGGCCCTCTTCTTTCTCATCTCTTTTACGCCGATGACGCGTTGATTATTGGTGAATGGTCGAAGGAAAATGTACTAAATGTGGTCAGGATCCTTAGGTGTTTCCATATTTGCTCCGGTCTCAAAATTAATCTTAACAAATCTGGTTTATTTGGCATCGGTGTTCTGAATACGGAGGTCTCGGACATTGCTAACATAGTGGGGTGCAAAGTAGAGTCGTTTCCTTCCAAATACTTGGGATTGAAAGTCGGTGCTAATATGAACAGAATTTCTAATTGGGAACCAGTGTTTGAAAGACGTTTATCTGCATGGAAATCTGCTATGTTATCCATCGGTGGGAGAGTCATCCTAATTCGATCGGTTTTACAGTCTCTTCCGCTATACTACTTTTCTCTGTACCGTGCCCCGGTGAAGGTCATTAACGACCTTGAGGGCATCATAAAGAGATTTTTATGGGGAGGGAACAGTGACAAGAAACCGATCCATTGGGTGGCGTGGGACAGAGTGGCTTCCCCTAAGAAGGCGGGAGGCCTTGGCTTGAGTAAGTTGAGCATATCCAATTTAGCGTTGTTGGATAAGTGGGGGTGGAGGTTCAAGACAGCTAGTAGTAACTTGTGGGTCAAAGTTATTTTTGCTCTTCACGCCGGTGGCTCTGGCTGGGATTTTCTTCCAGCTAAGAAATCTCTAGGAGGGGTATGAAATGCCATTGTCTCTGTTGTTAAAAGACCAATTATAGCTGGTTGTCCAATTCGAAATTTTTTTAAAGGCATGGTCGGGGATGGCTCTCGTATTATGTTCTGGTTGGACCCATGGGTCACCGTCGTTCCTCTTAAATTAATTTTTCCTAATCTTTTTTGTTTGGAGTGTGTTAAGTTTTGCAGGGTTCGAGATTCGGCTCGATGGAGCGGGGATGTAGCTGTGGAAGCATGACCCAGATACTGACGAGGAATTACAGGAATTGGCTGACTTGCATATCTTATTGAGCTCTTGTTCCTTGACTGACCGGCGAGATAGTTGGAAGTGGATCGGAGCCGGCTCTGGAACTTTCAGTGTTTCTGCGGTTAAAGACCTTCTGATGAGGAATAACGACTTCAGTGGAAGATTTGTCATGGACCGGTGTAACTGGGTCCCTCTGAAATGTCGGATCTTCATGTGGCAGGCAGAATTAAATCGTATTCCTACGACAGAGGCTCTTGGGAAAAGAGGGGTACACATTGACAACAGTTTCTGCTCATTCTGCGATGACGTCGAGGAGTCTGCAGACCATCTGTTCACCGCGTGTCGGTTTGCAACGACGATTTGGCAAAAGATGAGTGTTTGGTGCCACATCCCTCATGTCTTTGCTTTTTCTGTCAGGGATCTTCTAGTTATGCACAATTATGTTAGAAAGAGCTCCATCGAGAAAGAAGCTTTTTACGGTATTTTCATCTTAACTTGCTGGTGTAACTGGAAGTCCAGAAATGATGCTAGATTCTCAGGATCTCAGGCTAATGTTGAATATGTTTTTAGTAAAATTAAATATTTGGGGTTTCTATGGTTCAGTAATAGATTTAGGTGCAAGTCGATCCATAACTGGTGTAAATTTGTAATTATGTAATCTTGTTGTTTTTGTTTCTTCCGGGCCTGGTCTTCAGGTTTCGGGTTTGGTTCTAATGAAATTTTCCTTACAAAAAAAAAAAAAAAAATACAACAATATTAGAAAAATCGTTTAACAATCGTTTAAAGGAGTTAAATGAGTCTTATTATACGAACAATTTAAAATTTAGATTCAATTAAAAAGAAGTGGTTGTCAATATTTATTGTATTTACTATAAAAAAGTTGGAATTATCAATTGGTTCACAATTAAAGAGAATGAGATTGCAATTAATAAAAGGTTGATAATAACTACTAACATTTGTCGTTCAAAAAAAAAGTTAGATAAGTACTAGTAATATTTAACTTGTATTTATTATAGTTTAAATATTAATATGATTAATTAATATGTGACTAATAAAAGATTAATCTCTAAGTGTAAATATTAATTTGATTAATACGTGAATTTGAATTTTAATGGTAACTTAATCTCTAAGTTTTATATCATATATAACCTTGAGATAAATATATGTATTGATTTAAGGAATCTGGAAGAGGAATAAGTTTTCCCCAAAACCCCTCTCTCCTGCGCCAGCCTTCACCACGCTTCACCACGGTCTTTCTTATGGCAGCCAAACACCACCACCGTCTTTCCTCCGTAGCAAACGAAGATGCCTGGCTTGTTGGATTGCTCATCGGCGGGATCAGGTTAGATCACCGCGTCACCACCACCACACGCCATGTTCAAGATGCGAAGCCATGTTCCATAGTCTTTGTATGTCACCTCTCGCCGTATGTCATCGTTCGCTGCTAACTGGGCCGATCACCCACTGTCGTTGCCTGCGGCGTCACGACTTGTTGTCGACCGTCTCATAATACCACCTTCAGGTCCCAGTCACGGATCTTGGGTTCCGAGTTTTGACCATGGTTTCTCGTCCCCTCAGATCAGGTGCGTATGCACTTAGAACCAAAAGAAGTCAGCCGCCCTTCTTAAAAAAAAATCGGTGGTATGTATATGTTAAAATCCAGATCGACCCCCATATAATTTTGTGATCGACCCCAAAATTCGCTCCCAGTCCACACATAATCCAATTTTAATTTCTAATTTAGTTATAAAACATTAAAACCCAAGTTGAAAATAAGCTCAACTAATAATATAAACCCGGTTAAAATAAGTTAAGTCTATTATTAGTTTTTATAAACTAACTAAACTCACAATTATCATCTATTAAATAAGTTCATTATTAATTTTAATATATTAAATCAAATCCACTACTAGCTCATTATGTTTTTCAATATGAAATTTGTCTGGTTGATTTTTTTTTAATATGTCCCGGCCCGATTCGACCCAAACCTGTCCGAAACAAAAGAGAAAATTATTATATAGCGATACTCAAACGACCCTAAATATTTTTCGTCCCCATAAAAAAAATTTCTAGATCCGTCACTGCCTTAGATACGGTTACTTGGGTTCCCCTTAGGTCACAATTTGAATTGGGGTTACCACTCGGTTGTTCGCCAAACACTGGTCAAAACCAGTTTTGTGGGTGCAACCAAGTTTTGGGTTTTGAGATTTGAATGTAGATTCATATTAGTTATAGCTTTCATATTAGAGTCTCTAAAAATTATGTAAGTGAATTCTTTATATTTTAGAGATTGGGTGAAAGTGGTTGTGAGTGGAGTGATATAGAGGAAACTGATGAAACTAGTAAATATAAAGAAACAGCTTTCATAAAAGTAAATTAGAGAGAGAAAAAAATAATAATAAAGATATAAAAACTATTATAGGGTCTGTGTTCTTGTTGGTGACTAGATTAGAGATTATTCGTGAACTAGATCTATTGATTGTTAATTCGTTGGGTCCTGGTATTCCAGCCCTTGCTATTCACGAAAAGTGTAATTTATAAACACCATGTGGTTGAGATATTTATGATATTTTGTTTGCATCTGCACACGTGGCGGACAATCTGAAAGTAAGGATCAACCAATCTACGATTTTTTCGTTGCGTATAACTAATATTTTTAACTATAAATGTGTTTGTTATAAAATAGCAAACACATATATAAAGTATATATTTTCAAAATTTCAAGCCCTCAAATTAATAGGAAGATAGTTATAATACAAAGTACAAAAATCGTAAGTAGGGTAGGAAGGAACACCATGATGATACCTGTCAAATTCGAAATAAACATGAAAGAGTATTTTCGTCTTAATAGAATCGCATAATCTAAAAACAGAAACGTAAAATCAGGGATGCGTATTTCATGCAGAGGGTTACGTTCTTTATTCAATTTTATATTATCCAAATCCTCAAATTAGTTTCCTTCGTTAGTATCAATTACAATTACGCAGAGATTATAATCAACGATATCGTATTGATTGTTAATTTTGTTCGAATTTCTCACCCACCATGGTCGTTGTTAGAGATTCAAAAGATGATACGTATTCACAGTGCAATTAATCCGTATTATTGATGAAATTGTACCCGTATTAATTCCCGGACTAAAAGTAAAAAAATACGCTTTTCATATTATTTTTTACGCATCAATAACAACACGTATAATTCGGATCAAAAAATCCGTATTTTTCTAGTCCGTATTTTTAAGAGCGTATTACTGAAATCATGGTCCGTATAATGAACTGGTTGGCACGTAAATTCATATGGTAATGTTCGTATATTGAATTGTTTGGTACGTAAATTCATATGGTAATAAGTTTTTGAAAACATGGTCCGTATATTGACTTGTATGTAAATTCATATGGTAATTTATATATTGTTGGTTCGTAATTTGGGGATTTTGAAAATCTAAATCCCAGGATTTCGCAAATACGTTTCAATTTCACATCCTCGATCGAGCGGTTCGTAATTTTGTTAATAGACAATCACGTTTTTACCCTTTTCGCAACTTTAGCGTCTACAAAAATAAGTGAACGATACTTTTTAATTACGCTTTTGCCACCGTGATTATCTTGATCGTTTACAAACCTAGATCTACAATCCAAGTTCCTTCTTACCCTTCTCACAAAAAATACGCTTTTACAATAACCGTCCCCCCATATTAGACCATGTACATTTACGATGGTTGCAGCTTCTCACTTGTCCTAAGACTCATCCCCTAGAATTTACGGCTTGTATACTTAAATATTATTATCATCATATTCAATAAATCCATCATTCAAAAGTTAAGGTATGGTCTGGACAAATAATATGCAGACATCTTAATAAAATACAATGTGTGCACTTCTTTTTATAGTAAATATACTAGACTATTGGCACGTGCACTATACGGGTGTGCATTAAAATTAGTTACTACGTAATCACATGTAATATAAATAGATATAAATACAGTAATTTTTTAACATTTATAAAAAAAAAAATACAATATCCGGTGTTTAGAAACAAAGTTTAAAAAAAATAAATAGTGTATTGACCCGTGTACTGTATTTATTGTGATCTCGTATGATTAGGCCGGATATAAGAATATTTGAAATCAGGTTTTAGAAAAGAAAAAAATATAAATAAATTAAATTTTATGTTTCATAATTATACACTTATTATATACAAGTTGCTTATAATATTGTCCATCAATCAATGTCACATGTCATAATTTAATTAAAGGTGTCACATGTATATCCTATCATTAATTAAATGTAAATGTAAATATTGAATAAACTAAAAGATAAAATGTAGTGTATTTACTTCTCTTTATTATAATAAATATATATCTTTTAGTCAAACGAAAATAGTGACGTTTGAATAAAAAATAAGTGAAAGGGACAAAGGAAGGAGGAGGTCATGTGGGTGGCATCTTGAACCTACTTCATCCGGTGAATAAAATGATAACTTCTTTGGTTTCCGGGTATTATACATCAATGGCGTTTTCCTCATCGTCTTCTTCTCAATCACCTAAACACGACGTATTTCTTAGTTTTAGTAGAGAAACTGGCGTCCTTAAGACCTTTGTAGTTGATCTCTACTCGGCTCTTGAATATCATAAGATAGATGTGTACAAGGAAGATCAAACACTTCCTCCCATGGATCAACCCCTCTTCAAAGCTATCGAAGAATCACGAATCGCTATTATTATATTCTCCAAAAACTATACAGATTCTTCACAGTTTTTGGATGAAGTTACACATATCATCAAATGCAGAGATGAGAAAGGGCTTTTGGTTTTGCCCATATTCTATCACGTAGAACCCTCAGAAGTAAGTAAACAAAAAGGGAATTTGGAAAATTCACTTGCCAAGCAAGTGATGAAAAAAGTCACAGAAGCTGAGTTATGGAGAAACACGCTTATTGATGCATTTAACCCTTATAAACGGTACAGCGGGTAATTTTCTTTATATTTATTTGAAGTCTTTAGATATTTATCATGTATTTTCATCTTAACTAAGTTTTCTGTGATATCAGTAACATTGACTAATTAAGTTAGGAACCCTATAATGAAAATACCAATTTTTACATGGGAAAATAGAGGGGTTTTAAAAACCTGGGTGTAGATTTGTACTTTTTGTGTGTAATTAGACAAACTAATGTATGATGTTGAGCTTAGGAATGGCTCTAACTCGAACTTGAGGTCGGCTCACTTTGAGACTTTTGTGTAAAATAGAACTTAAATTGCGACTGATTTTAGTTGATTGAGCGTGACTTGGGCTCTTCTTCTCGATATGCATGTTTAAAAGAGCTAATTAGTCATAAAAGAATAGCGTAAACATAAAAACTTTTTTCTATATTCTTAACTGATCTCGTAGTTAAGATCAGGCTATCCTATTTGTAGATTTTCTATTTCTTGAGATTATTTTGTATCTTATTAACGGGTGCATTAAATTTGGGTGATATGATTCATTGCTTACATCTATTCATGAAATTCTAATTTTGCCATCATATTTACCACCTTATTAACTTATTTACAATTTCATCTTATTTTACGTTTTGAGTTTAGTATAATTTAATCGTGGGCATAGCAATTATTTGTGTTATTGGCATAATTCTTGATAGCAATAATATTATGAAGTATTAGATCGGGTTCGTATAATATATATATTTGAGAACATTAGATGAATCACATGATACATATAATATATATATATATATATTTGAGAACATTAGATGAATCACATGATACATGTGCAATACAGTGTTGATTGCAAACATATATCGTGAAAGTAGATCTTATGAAGTTTTCATTTAGGGTGTATCGTAGGGATGAATTAGTGAGAGGCAAGGAAGCTCACGAATTGGTGATTAGGGTTGCGATTAGTGAATGTCAATGTTGTTAATATTGTTAGCCTTAACCAGTTACATTTAATCATGTATTTATACACCTAAGGGGAATCGTTAATTATAATACTAACGGTAATTAACCTTACAAAATACATATTTAAAACATAAGTAGATTTAGGATCAATTCACAAATAAGCCTGATTGTAGGCAGGTGCAAGACACTAATCTTTTAAAAATTGGTCCATCTTTACATCTAGGTCTGTGATTGGTACTGTCACACTCCAATCAGTGGCAGAAACACTGACATGCCTTGATTGTTCATCACACGTGTCACTAAACGTTACAATAATATTAAAATGCAAAATTGTTTATTTCATTGAATTCAAATAAGTCAAATACGTTGTTCAAAAGAAGAGATACATCCAAATATAAGACATAAAATCTAATTATTTATCTATGTCCAAGCGTCCTAGATTTGCACGAATGTTCTTCACTTAACCTCTACACACGTAAAGTATGAGTAACATAATTGGAAAAAGAAAAAGAAAAAATATGAGCCACTTGATTGGAACAAAACTAAAAGTTAATTAAATTTGGGTAATTGGATTTTAATACTTATAACTAGCAACATTGGTCGATAATACTCCCAATTCCATCAATGTTTAAAAAAAAACACTTGGCAAGAACACTATCATGCAACTTAAAGAACTAACCATGACAAAGGACCCTAACACGACAAGTAGATAACAGATTAGCTCGCTTAAAAACAAACTATAATTTTTTCAAATTTCAAACTCCCCTCATCCCCACACTTGAGATACATTGTCTTCAATGTATGATTTTTAGCTCAAAATTATGGGATTTATTTATCATGCATTTACCCATTTATCAAGCGACTTATTCTTATCCTACCAACTAGACTAGACACATAAAAAAACATAATAAAAACCATTCCTAAACATAGTTCTTGTTCACACCACCAAAGTCACAATTAAACAAACCAAAACAAACAAACAAAATAAAAATGTTCAAACCATTGTCCCCATCCGCCCTAAATCCACATGCAAATAAATTACATAATGTGAAAAGTTAAGGACTTAACATGGACATGATCAAGGATCAAAAAATGTTTAATAGTAAGGAGGCTGCGGGTCTCCAAAGACCCCCTCATCGTATACATCCATCGGGAAAAATCAAAGGCACCTTCAACGCTACTTGTGCCTTGATCCTATTACATATGTGTTTCATGCTTATACGGGTCTAGCCATTGACACTGGTACACTGGTGGCTCTGGATAAGATACTCTCTCTTCATTTGGAGGTACGGTGGAAAAATCAATATAATATGGGTGGACCACACTGGTGGCTAGTCATCTAAGAACCATTGTTTGACTTCCACCTGATCGTTATACGCATGCACCAGGTTCCAATGGTCACTTATGTCATAAATGCATCGGTTATCCTGGCGTTGTTGCTCAAACCTTTGTGTTTGCTTGTCAAACATCATTTGTGCATAATCAGGCCAACCACCATAATTGTCGGGTCTAGCCACATATCAAAATAGCCACCACCAAAGGGATACTGTGAATTACCCATCTTGTACCTCTTCCTTGCTATGTAAGGTTTCTTCACCGACCCGAATACCTTCAAGAATCCCGATAATTCCCAGGGTGTGCATCCTGTTGGTATGTTCGAGATGAAGAACTTCGTGAATTCCAATTCCCTCGAGCCTTTCCGTTCGTGTTCTCCGGTTGGTTTGTTGTTTTTCCGGCGACCAATGGCCTCCTGCCATTCCTTAATGTATAAGGAGTTATACAACTAACACCGACATAAGTTTAGAGAAAAAACCATTGGAGTTAATTAACTATCAACAAATGACGCTTTCGAACCATGAAGTTTCATAGGATATATTATTTTAAGTTCTCAAGTGAGTGTGAACGGTCCTCAAACTTCATGAAATTTAACTCAACACCTCAGGAACTCCTCAACCTCTAAGGGTCTCGGCTTTATCATAAATGAACTCGTTTAATCACATAATCCTATAAAATAAACACAAACTAAATAACTAGCTAAAATAAATAAAAACTAATAAAAAATGAATATAAACTTAATAAATACTATAAAATAACTAATAAAAAGATGTGTAAATATGGTCACGGCAATACTGAATATGGGATAAAATACACATACATTCCATACAATATTTACAAAGGTTCCGGTTATTGATAGCCTTCTTACATGATAGTTATCAAGTGTCAAACGACACTTATTTGGCAGGAAAAACTACCATCTAACCGCCTTATTTCACTAACCTATACAAGACTTGCCTTATTTCAGTAACCTATAAAAGACTCGATCACATATAGTGTGATAACATAATTAAATACTAACATTAGTTTATATACAATATATGACAAGCTTATCTTCCAACAAGCATATGCTAATTATCTATATATTCCATTGTGCAGGAATGAGTCACAATTCCTCGAAAACATAGTTGATACAACTTTGGATAAATTGTTTGCACTAAATTTTGATATTGATGAATATCTTGTTGGAATGAGGACTCGCTTACAACATTTGGAATCATTATTAGACGTTGGGTCACATGATGTGCGCATGATTGGAATATGTGGTATGGGAGGTAGTGGTAAGACTACTCTGGCCACTTCTCTCTATAAGAAAATCTCCAAACATTTTCATGGTCACTGCATTGTCGGGAATATTAGAGAGGAATCAACCAAATATGGTTTAGAAAAATTGCAAGAGAATCTTATAAGAGCTGTTTCCAAAATAAATGTGAAAGTACATAGTATTGCCGAAGGAACTCTAAAGATAAAAAATATTTTATGTCATAGGAAAGTCTTGGTACTTCTTGATGATGTTGATACACTTGAACAACTAGATGCATTAGTTGGATCACATAGTTGGTTTGGTAGCGGGAGCAAAATAATTATCATCACTAGAGATGAACATTTGCTAAGAGTCCACAAGGTAGACCATGTCTATCCCATCATATCATTATCAAGAGATGAGGCTATTCGACTCTTTGAAAGACATGCGTATAATGAACAAGACCCAATAGACGGTAGATTATCATCATATATGGTTGGTTATACCTCTAGCCTTCCATTATCACTTAAAGTTTTAGGTCCTTTTCTACATGATCAAGACATGGATGAGTGGAATAGTATCGCGACAGACGTACGAAATTCTCCAATACCCGTTTATTACATGAAGGTGCTTGAAAGATGTTATAATGGACTTGAAACGTATCTGAAAGAGTTATTTTTGAATATTGCTTGTTTCTTTAGAGGGTGGAAGACAGATGACGCAATGGAGATACTTGAAGCTTGTAATTTACACCCTGAAATAGGGATAAAGGTGTTAAGGCAAAAAAATTTCATAAGCATTGTGGATGGTAGGTTTGATATGCATGATCTTATTCAAGAAATGGGACACTACATTGTTAAACAGGATCACCGTAATCCTAAACAATGTAGCATAGTTTGCAATCATGAAGAAATCAAGGACATGTGCTTTAGGGATCCAAGAGAAATGGTAAATTTTAAGCTTTTAAAAATATATATTATATAATTACATGTGCACCGAATGACACTCAACCCTTACATTGTTTCCTTATTGCTACAGGAAAACAATAAGATTGAAGTGATAAAATATGACGGTTATTCACATGATCATGATCATTCATCAAGCTTCTGTATGATTGTTTCAAAAATGAAGAAACTAAAGTGGCTTAGGAAGGCTGTGTACAGTGCTGGTGACATCGTTGCCGATGGGCCTAGTTTTCTTTCAAGTGAGTTGCGGTACATTCATTGGGAAGCGTATCCTGCTTGTCCATTCCCAGACGATTTCCAACCAATGAAACTTGCTGTTCTAAAATTGTGGGGGAGTATGCAAAAAGAAATATGGAAGGGTAACAAGGTAATGCAACTGACAACTGATTAAACATATATAAACGTAGTTGATTGAACTCACTAATAAAAACCATTTGTTTGTCTAAATTAGTTTTGGCCATCTTGAGAAAAAGTTAGTAAGTTAAATATTTTTGTGTATCGTGCTAATTGTCCTTAACTCTTACATTAAATTACGTATAGCATCTGCCACGTTTGAAAGTTCTTCAACTTAAATACATGTCGGAGCTACTCAACACACCAAATTTTGATGAACTCCCGTGTCTTCAAAAGTTAACACTTTGTTCTTGTAAAGAGTTAGAAGAAATTCACCCATCACTTGGAAATCTCGCATCACTTGAGTACTTAAGTGTATCAGAATGTCCCAAGCTTAGAACGTTTCCATCAATTCTCCGCATGAAAAACCTCAAGACTCTGGAAATAAAGGATTGCTTTTTAGGAGATGGCGAAATGCCCGTTGGTATTGGTGAGTTATCCAACTTACATGAGCTAAATCTAAGAGGCAATGAATTTTCAAGATTAGATTTCAGCGTGTCACAACTTACTAGCCTAAAAGTCCTCGACGTGTCGTATTGTGTAAAGCTTCTTGAATTGCCAGAGCTCCCATCAAATTTAAAAATTGTTAAAGCAGACTATTGCAGCTCACTTACATAAAATGTAAACAGTTATGTGATTTCTCACTTATGGGAGGGGGTATCGTAAATGATGGTGGCAGTTTACTACAATCAATGCTTGAGGTATGTATGTGTTAGAATATCATTTAATTAAGCTTCATATATACATGAGCCAAGGGTCTCTTTCGGAGCAGCCTCTCTATTCTTACGGGGTAGAGGTAAGGCTTGTCTTCATCTTACCCTCCTCAGACCCTACCCTTAAGTGGTATATACTGAATACGATGATGATGATGATAAGCTTCATATATAATTACAATACTACTAACAACAAGAATCTAATAAAATTGTTTTAATTAATTAGGGAAAGGCTATTGAGAATGACTATATGCTTCTCCGAGTTAAAGGCATTGAGGTTGCAAAGGAATTTAAGCCTCCTCTGCTAAGAGGGAGAAGATGTAGATTGCAACTTCTCGAGAAGTGGTGGAGCGACTTTTGTGGTTTGTTGATATGCGTCGTTTTGCCATCTTACTTGCGCTGGAGTGATCCTTTGAGGATAGTTATGAGTCATGCAACGAGTGGTATGAATTCAGAAGATGATGTGGTTTGGGAGGAGATTGATGGTGATAGTGATAAGCATACATTTGTGTGGTATGTACCATTTGGCTCATTGAGACACGGTGTATCATGGGATCAAACATACAAAGCTCTTGAGTTTAACATTCAAGATTACAGGTGTTGTGGTTTTGGAGTTAGGCTTGTTGCCAAGAAAAGTGAAAGTGCTATGAGGGAAACTTCATCATACTTTATAGATTATATATCTCGCTCAAAGATTGATGATTACTTGGAGTCGGATTCGACATTTAACTTAAGTTTTGATGATTCAAAACAATAATTTGTAACGTGAATTATATGTTAAGTTCAGATAATTAATCATAAATATCCAGTTGATAATTTGTTTCCCAACATTGCTTTTTCCAGTAGTTGTAGCACGGAATAAAGCATAACATCACTTCTCACCAATAGCTCCAATATATTATTGTTAAACCTACCTGTAACACTTTTTAATTTATTTCTTTTGAATTTTGAAAAATAGCTAAGGGTGAGGGGAATGCAAGCAGGTACTGAATTCGGATTCCCCCTAACCAATCGGCTACACCGTCGCCGTCTCTACGGGTAGGGGGATTAGATTAGGGGTGCAGGTATTGAAGCTTGAATCGGTTAAGGTTTCCAACGGCTCTATTTCTAGCTGTTGAACGGCTATCTCAAATTAAAAAAAAAATTAATCTTTCTCACATTCTAAATACCCACCAACCATTGTACGGTTGGGCTTGCGCTTTTTAGGTTCTAAATTTAATTAATAGTGTCATTGTATTTCGTATTTTTATTTTAGTGTAACTTTTTAATTTAATGAAATATCTAGTTATTTATTTAAAATTAAAAAAAATGAATTAGGGTATTAGGGTAGTGCCGCCATCAATTAGGGTACTTTGAGATGAATTGTGGTACTTGATATATGACATGATTTGATAGGTTGGTGATTAGAGTACTTTGGGTGAGTTAGGGTAGCACTCCCCTAATGCTAAGTGAATTGGCGCTTATTACTCTAACTATATATCTCTGTGTAATTGTTTCTCTAGTTAAGTTAGAGAACGACACATTGGTGTATAAGTCTTCAAGAACAAATCAAACCAGATTAATATATATATGTATATATATATATATATATATTTGAATTTGACATGAAAATCAATTAAATCGCTTATGCAAGTAATAATCAACAATCATTTAAGTAATCAAATTGATTATTGATTATTGTTTTGGATGTTAATTTAATTGATTTGATGCCACATAAAATCGAAAATATGAATTTGCTTCAAAAGCAAAAAATAATTAAACTAGGTGTCACACCCTGCCGGTGGCGGAAACACCGGCGTGACCTCATGATTGTTCACAAGCTCAATGGTTTACTATTAAATA
>WOUH02010022.1:0-16909 GCA_009936405.2 Stevia rebaudiana
TACAAGCTTCAATCCAATCCTCAAAGATCTTTTGTGTCCAAGGTTTAGAGATGCTTCATACCTGTGATAGAACCTGTATCAAAGATCATTATTAAAAAGCACAGTTTATTATAAGAAAGGAAATCATGTACTTCATATATATATGTTTCAACAAAATTTACAAGATATTGCAAAACATAAATATAAATACAAAATGTGTAAGTATTGGCAAGCATCCTTCTTTACAAGGTCTAACAGCGGGAGGCCCTAAAACCGTAAAACCCTAATCTTTTAACTTATAAGTTGAAACCGGTCCCATGGGTTTTAGCGGTGGACTTCTTCTGCAATTTAGCACAATTTGGGACGAGGAAGCTGCTGGGGAGATAAAGTTTGAAGCTTGAAGTCGTTTGGGTGCTTAATTTGTTGGTTTTAGTTTCTTAATTACATTGCTTTAGTTAGTTTGAACTGATTGTTCTTTAATCCTTCTTTTGAACGATGACTACTTTTATTTTGATGATATTTGAGTTTAATATGATGATTATGATTGGCTAAATTCGTTAGAGTTGCCTAGGTGATGTTTGATTGAATTAATACTTGTTAATAATGGTGTTTTAGACAATGATACATAATAATTGGTAGTAATCAATTAAAATACAGTTAATAATTAACCATATAGCAGTTAGGTAATGGTAATTGGTAACTAATTCAAGTCTAGGTATATTTTGTCTATGAGCTATGTTGATGTCTTGTCTAAAGTGTCAATTTAAGTTGCATTTGCGTTCTTAAGACTGAGAGGGTATAGAACTAGGTTGTCTACTGTTGGTTTGGTTAAATTGAGTGGACCGAGTGGATAACCTAAGTTAATTAAACTAGTCTTTAGCAATTGAAAGTGTGAATTGGTTACTAGTTGTAGTCTTAGTGCACTGTTTAGGCCGAGTGGAAACCTAATCCATTGATTTAGGGTGTTTACAAGTTAATTTAATAAGAGTCTTCGTTATAGTGGTATAGGCCGAGAGGATAGTTCCACATAGCTTACTTACGCCATTTATTAAGTACATATAGAAACCATTCCAATGTTCTGTTATAATTTGTTTAATTGCATGATACTAGCGTAGGTAACTATTCTTTCTCATATTGACTGTTACTTGATTGTTTACTTGCTAGTTTGACTTTTGTTGACTTTTGAATGTTTTTGAGTGAATTGATCATTTTGCTCTTAGATTGACTAATTTGCATGACCTTCCCTGATCTCTGAGTGTTCTTTGGTTATGTCCGTGGGTCCTTGGACGATACTCGGTCTTTCTACACACACTGCAATTCGACCGGTACACTAGTCGTGTTTTGTGTGTTTTGTTTGATCGTATTTATAATTATTGTTACTTGAGTTTTCATCCCATGATCACACACATCAAGTTTTTGACGCCGTTGTCGGGACTCACATAGGCACTTACGGATTTTTTGCTTGTTTGTGCGCTTAGTTTAAGTTTTCCTTTTATCATTTTAGTCATTTTAAATATTTTGTTGATCTCATACCCTAAATATTTTAAATCCCCTTCCTTTCACTCTACAATCTTCCACCATCATGTCTAAATAAGCCATTACGCCACCTACCATCCGCCAGTTAGCCACCGACGGATTCACCCGAGTCCGATCACCAGTCGTCACACCACCCTCAGTCACCAACACATGGAAATAGCCACCCTACGTCATGAATACCATCCAGCTAGCCGTTCAGTCCACAGTCTCAGGGAAGAAGATGCTCCCGGTCATATCTCACAGTTTGTTTGCTTATGCAAAACCTTCATTCTTGAAGAGTTATCACTTGAAACCATCCTTCTTCAACTCTTCCCCTTTTCATTCTCTATCTCACGCTTCCCATGGTTCGATAATCTAAAATAACATTCTATCACCACTTGGAAGAACTTCGAGACACCTTCTTGAATAAATACTATCCACCGTCTCGCGCAACACGAATTTGAGAACAAATTCAAACCTTCCTGATGAAACCAAACGAACCTTACCATTCCGCCTGGGAGCGTTTCAATTCCCTCCTAAATTCCTGTCCCCAGCATGGCATGTCCGATTGGCTCCTTGTGGAGAAATTCTGGAGTTATTCCAGAAATGTGAAGTATCTTCAATATTGCAGCTGGCGGACATCTTTTAGATAAGAAAGGAGTAAAGGAGTGCAATGAGATGTTTGAGAGTTTCGCGACCATTAAGCATCCACTCATGACTGCCGAGACTAGTGAACCTTCCCTCACAGGAAGTGTAAATCAGATCACTTCTGATCCTAGTATAGTCATGACGATCGCCGCACTGGCAGCAGACTTGAAAGTCATAATAACTCAACTGAGAAAATGTCAAATGTGTAAGGAGGAACACGATATCAGAGATTGCCCATACATTTCCTGCAAATCAATCAACTCCATAAACTCAGGTTGGCATCTTCCTCCTTTCCAGAACTTTGCACCACTCACTAACACATACTCCCGAAGTTCCACGCTCATATAGAAACTCACCCTAATTAGAAAGGGGGAAGCTCCTCCCGACTTTTCATCATCAGTTGATCACCCACTTACTTTTTCATCTCTTTATCATTAATCTGAACCCACCATCTTTGACATAGCCTCCACGCTAGAAGCTCATGGCCACATCCTGCAAGCCATTCAAGCTACTTAGGGACGTTAAACCAACCTTTGTGATTTTTTGTTTAAATGACTGAAGACATCTTAGTTTGGGATCAACTCGTTCTCAAGTCACTCAAAGATCTTTTCGATGTTAATTTTTAATAAAACATATTTACTGATTGCCAGTATTATATCTGCTTAAACCCAATCTTAAAACCTTTTAACCTTTTACATTTATGCAAATTTATCATGTTTTGGTACGTTAAGCATGTCATTAGTGAATTACACTTAGTCTTAGATACCTATGGTGCATTCTATCAAGTCAGAGACTTCCTATAGTACATTTGTATGCGTCTGGCTTTGATTATCTGTCTGAGAATTTTGAGGAAGAAAGAAAGAATGGATCATAGATTTCTTAATATACAAGGCTTTAATATACATTGGAGGTTTTGAACTCTTGAGAGTCTCTTTTAACATACTTTTGTATAATTGTGCTCATTGGCATCTTTTGATTGTGTTAGATCCATATTTGGTAACGAATACTCACGTTTGCGAGATTTCTCAGGTCTCGGCGTAAGCAGAACAAAGAGAAGACATTCATGAGCATTGCATGGTTTTTATACAGACGTAAAGTACTTTCAAAGAAAGCACTCGATGTTCGACATACTCTCAGAGTCTCGTGCATAATAAACGTGTATTGGGATTTCTAAGACAATCAAATAATTACTACACTCTTCTAAGTAATGATGTTTTCATATAATGACACACGTTTCATTTAAGTTAAGCATACTATAGATCAGTTAATTCAGTTAAGTGAGCCTACCAGCATATCATATTCAAGTGTGTTTTATTCAGAAATAGCACCTTACGACTTTTGAACTTACCTTTTAGTCAGAAAAGTTCATATCATTTCCCTATGATTTGTTAAATTCTTAATTTTTTGATTGTTTCTCCTCCTAAATTTATTCATGGTATGAAAAAATTTATTAAAAGAAATTAGAAGATTTAAAAAATAATAATTTAAGACCCCCCGGTGTAACCATTTCAGTCCTCAAAAGTGATCATTTTTAGAAGTTCCACAAGCACATTGAAAGTAGAGATGCTAACCGGTATTGTGAACAGATCAGCCACATTTAAATGTGTGTCAATCTATTCCATGGTAATTAGGTTACGGTCATAGCAATCTCTAATAAAATGGACTTTCATGTCAATGTGCTTGTTTTTCAAGTGTTGAACCGGTTTCTTGCAAATTTGAATTGCAGCATCATTAGCACAGAGAATTGGAGTTTTATCGAAATTCTAACCGTAATCCAGCAATTGGTGTTGCATCCAAATAACCTGAGAACAACAAGCGAATGCTGCTACATAATATTTCCTCTACTTCCTCCTACAAACACAACGTCTTCCCCATCATGATGCTCCATGTTTTGTAGCTAGGAGACGTCCCAGGTCATGTGCATGGAACAGCCACTATCGACATCCAAATACGTAGGAGTTAGGATTGATATGATGATTGGTTTAAGTTATACTTTATAGTGTCAAAAGAATATTGGCCTTACTTTAAAAACTGAGGTGGCTGGGTTCACCCAACATACGCCCTATATATAAGCATCATAAATATAATGGAAGTATATCCAAGTTAGGCTTATGAGAAACTAATACGGTGGAACAATACTTAAAGTAAACCAATATTGTTTTAATATTATCAAATATGATGGGATGTGGGTTGGTTAAATAGGTTTGGAGACCTATAGTTTATAATCTTTGTAAAACATATGGATTTGACAAAGAAAGCGTTTGGGGTATGGTTCTAGTCATATACGAACAGTGAAATGGTTCAAAGCATTGGAGTGCTATGAATGTACCAGGTTTTGATATAAATGATTCTGATAAAAGAAGTAATAAGTTAGAAATCTGTTGATAATGTAAACTCAGGAAACAAAGAAGTATTTCCAGTAAGGAAATGATTAAGGCATGTTGTACAACATATGGTGGGGATCATTTGTCCCAAAAAGTGTGAAGCTTTGGTGGAACGTACATTAAAATTGTGTTAACTTTTTAAAGTCTTATATATATATAATGTATTGAAAAAGGTATTTGATAAACGTTTTAAAACATGGTTTTAATGTTAAACGTTTTGAGAAATGTTGGTTAACCTTAAACTTAGAACTCACCAGTGTAAGCTGACTTTTTAAAACATAGTTATAATGTTAAACGCATTTATCAAAGATCTGTATTAAAGAAATAGTGTCTCGACACGGTGTTCCCGTATCTATCAATTCAGATAGGGATAGTCGTTTCACTTCAATATTTTGGCAAACAAATCAAAAGGCATTGGGTACACGTTTAAATTTAAGTACTGCATACCATCCCCAGACTATGGCCAGCCGGAAAGAACTATACAAACTCTAAAATATATGCTGAGACCTGGTGTAGTAGATTTCAGTGGCAGTTGGGATATATACTTACCATTGGTAGAATTTTCATATAATGACAGTTATCATACCAGTATCAAATGCGCTCCGTTCAAGGCATTATTTGGTAGAAAGTGTCGATCTCTGCTGTGTTGGACAGACATGGGTGACACTCAACTCTTGAAAACTATCACGGGTCCTGAAATAATTCAAGACACCACTCAACTCTGCTGTGTTGGATAGTACGGTTGTGATCAAATTTCAACCTTGTCCTAATTGTAATCTTGTTGTTACCTTAATATAATTTAGTAATTATGTAAAAGAAAGATTATTGTTACATTCAAAATTGTATCTCAATTCTTTTGAGTGTAAGCGAAATTCCGGCTCGAGCAACGGTATGAAAGATACACGTAAAACGATGAAAATTTCCATAAATCCTATATCTCACCAAATCCTTGGGAGGTGAAACCAATGGAGTTAGATAGGAAATAAAAAATCGTGAACGTAGTTTGCCGCGCGCGAAACGAAGTTTGAACGAAGTGGTAAATGCGAAAACAAGTTAACCGGTTGCACTCCGGAAAAATACCACGCATTGACACATGGACCACGTGTCACCATATAAGGGTGAGTTAGAACCTACTTGGCAGAAAGCCACGAAAACGTGACAAGTCTGCTGCCACATGGCAGCACGAATCAGCGAGTCAATAGAACACGTGGCATCACTCGATGGTGGCCACGTCTGCCATAGCCGCGCGCTACGCGGCATAGAGGCAGTCCTGGGCCGTGCGTATCATGCCAAGTACCCTTCCGAGCCCTATAAATACCCTCATTCGGGTTTGAGAAGTTCTACGCGTTTTCTCTGATCCCGATTTCTCACAAACACTCCAAAACACTCTTAGCATCCTAGTGTAGGTTCTACTTGGTTTGGAACATTTTAGACACGCATGAGGATACGTTTTCACGCTTACGCAGTTGTTACGCTCAAGGATCATCCGTTCGCTTATTATCTTATTTACTGTCGTTACGCCGCTTGTTAGGTGAGTTTCACAGCCCCTTTTATAACTTGTTTTACAATAAACGGGTGACAATACATATACCTATAAATCATATTTTCATAAGACACGACACAATGACTATACGTTATTACATAAGCGTTAGTCTTGAGCTCAACCACATTTACAAAAGTCCCCTACGAACCGGACAGTTAACACTATGTGGCTGGGTAATAATGAGTAGTACTACTGGGTGTGATAAACCTCATACGGTAGAACTGGAGGTTTACACGTATGCATTATTGACCTAATCTTTTATGATCTATGGTAATCATATGTGAGGTACCAATCGAATTTACTATCATGCCTCAGTTCCAGTGCGTTTATGGTAATAACATGTTCATACTATCTGATCCACAATTTGCACGTAATATTGTGATTATACGAAATTTCATTGATATTATGAGATAATATCAACATGTGGTATTGAATAAGAATTGCAAGGTTTTATGTGTGAATTGTTAAAACCTTTGAACTCACCAGCTTATAGCTCACTGTTTTCAAATCATGTATGTAATCTCAGGTATATGAGCAAAACAAGGGAAGGACTATCGGGGTTGTTATACTGCATGTTATATTAAGATATTGTAAATTATTTGTTCCGCTGTAATATAAATCATGAAATGCAATGAAAAATATTTGGTGTAATCTGAGTTGTCTTTAAACCGTTCGCTTGATCCAACTTAATTACTTATTAGTGATGAACCATTCTTGGGCCGGAGGTCGAGGACCGGGGGCCGGGAAGTGGGGTGTCAAAATCATGATGTAAAGTGTTGTAATAGTCTGAAATATAGTGTTGTTACTAATGTTGATTAATAGTGTTGTTAATGGCAATCTAGTGCTGTTAATGAGCTGTAATAGTGCAGAGTGAAGTGTAGTTAAAGGAAATTACAACGCTGTAAACAGTGCAGATTTAACGTTGTTACAAGGAAGATTTAATGTTGTTATTAGTGCTGAAACATGGTTGCAAATGTCATAAATAATTACTAACCGCGAGGGTTAGTAACTACTAACATGCCACAACTTTGACAGGCCAAAGTGAATAAATTAGGGGTTGTAATGGTTTAAAAACATGACTAAAACTAGCCCCATAAAAGAATGGAAATTGCAATTAAAAAATGACCCGTTACCAACTTTAAACTCAACCTAAACAAATGCAAGATGCGCAGTTTTGACTTAGAGGTCAACGACCCGTTAGCAAAATAATAAAGTTTATTATTGAAAATTGTTTGGTTGTTGTGTAAAGAGAATGTATAAGATATATAAATGAAATAGGTTGAAAGTTGAAGGTTTCGGTCATCAAGAGGAAGAAAACCATCCAACAAACGCAAAGTGAGTTGTGACCGCCCATCTTTAAATGTTTTTATGTTTTGGGGCTGCATATGAATCGGGTGTGTGTATGTTTTTCAAATTAATGAGCTCATGCGTTATAATGTTAAAAAAGTGTTTGTTATGATATTATTTACGTGTTTGATATGGGAATTATATGATGTCGGTATATGTTATCGATTTATGATTTTAATAAAAAAATGAATAATGGACCCGTTGGTACAGTCTAACAAAATGAATAGAAGTACAAAATGAATAGAAGTACAAGACGACACTGCTAGGGGTCAGGGCAAATCATTAAGGTTCTAAGTCTAGGCCTCGAGGTGTATATGTGTCTAGTCGGTACCGAGTAGATTAGGGAGACCTTGGCTGAGGGGTGGGATCGGGTCCATGTGAGGCCTAGTGTACTCTAGGTCGCGTATACATTAGCAGACTCGTGCGTGGGAAATTTGATTTGCTACGGTTCCAGATGTATGATGTTTTATGATGATTTATGATGTTATGAATTTTAATGTTTTCATTAGGGTCCTCGGCCATAACTCACCAGCAATACCATTGCTGACGTAACGGTTTTGCTCATATGCAGGAAATTAGACAGGTAATTAATGATGCAAGTATATGGGCTCGGGATTTGGTCACGACGGACGATGCCATTTAATATATTTGTGAAATTTGAACAAATGATCATATTTGTCGAAGTCATTAAGAATGTTTATGTTAGGACAAGTAGTATGATATTATTTTCGGTATTGTTGTTTTAATTGGAAGTATTATTTTGGTCTTCAAGTATGTAAAAAGTTTAAACTGGTTGTAGAATTTCATGTGACATGGTCATGGGTCGTGTTTGGTTTGCACGCGTCATGTTGTTATTAGTTATAAATTGTATTTCTGCTGCGAATCTGTTATTGACAGGTGACTCCCGGCGAGGGGTGTCACAATAACAAATAAAACTAAACATTAATCGTTAATACTATAAGAAGTCTATAGAATTTTAAAAAACAAACCCCTCTAGTGGAGTCAATCGAGTCACTCAACAACATTTAGTCAATTAGGAAGGAATCGAAATAACAGTCGGATTGTTGGAACTTGAAGGTTAAATATAATGAAAAGACAAATACGAGCAAAACCGAAAAGTAATACCATGAGAATCAAAACCACGTACAAACTAAATCAAAATATGGTTGAATAGTATAAGAAACTAGACTGGTAAAAAAGTTAAATTCACTTAAAATAGAAAAAATTTTGAGTTTGATTTCAAACTTCAAACAAAAATCAAGTGAGAGATTTGAACCCCTTCATCCTATTTAAATGTTTTAATTTTTAATAACCTCTTTGTTGCTAGAAAAGGATTTAAACAAAAGGTGTTACACAAGCATATGGTGTTACCGTGTGGGACTAAACCGCAAACTAATCGGAATCCAGACGTTTTCGGCGAGGCTTGATCTCTATTACTACAATGGCTTAACCCGAACCATGGAGTATCTCATCATCAGATTAAAAGAAAAAAGGTGCTTTAATTTCCAATTTCCACCTTAAATTAATGTTTTAGGTGCGATTTGTTAGAATGTTCTCATCATTTGAACTCATACTCACAGATATGCAACCTCGCCGAACTCGGCGGTTCTTGACTTCGCTATTGCCCAAGGTCTTCACCACATGGTTTTATATGTGTTTGGCGGAGGTAACTCTAGATGGCTTTTGGAATTTCGAGGTTGTGACTTTTCAAATTTTGATATTATGTATGTTAGTCCTGCGTCAGGATCTACAACCGATATCGACTATCAAACACTAACAAATATGCGGAATATAAATGTTTATGTGCAAGAAAAACACGATTAACACAATTAAGATGAACAAGAACTAACAACTTGTATTCAATGATTACTAAGTGCACTCGGTTTCTAAAGAACCGACTGGTACACCAAGAACATGAATAATCTCAAACAAAAGTTATCCTAAACAATAACTAATAACCAAGTTTATATACTACTTGGATATTAAGGCCTTCGGCCCATATCAACAAACGTTTATACTAACTACACGAGAACCCAACACATAACCTGAGAACATCTAATAAGAAACACTAAAACTCATTTGTGATTCAACAATCTCCCCCTAGTTTTATGTTTCTTGTGCATCCTCTGTCAAAATAGCTTCTGGATCAATTGACATGTCACTCCCAGGAATGTTTGGATTGAACATCAGTGCATATACACCATCCATCCCTCCTGCCCATGCACTGTGTTTAATTGCAGCTCTTACAACCAGAACAAATTCCAAGGCATCTTCCAAGTGATCTGCATCAACCTTGATATCTTGTTGTATCAACAGCTTCATGTCACTCTCACTCAAGCATAGCAAGTCAACTGGATCATAAAAGGTATACTCAATGTCACCACAGTTAATAATAACCCCATATGTCTAATCATCAAAGCTCCAAAATTGAAGACCATCCAAAACTCCTTCAGGCATATCTGCCAAAATTGGAATTTTCTTGATCCTCTTCATTGGTGGCCATTTGATTTCAACTAAAGGTATATCAATAGAATTTCCCATAGTATTTGTGGTTTCCTTGATCGTTCTAGACACTGCAAGTTTCATATCTACAAAACAAGATTTAGCATTCTTCTGCAATGAATCAGACCACATTTGCCCTTTTCTGTTGCTGGCTGGATTGAAAAACGGCTTCCTTGCAAGTTCAGACAAATCTACGGCAGTAAACGACTTGAAGTCTGCTTTTTCTTCATAATATTCCAGCCTTTTTGACTTCATTCTTCTAATCAACCATAAATTCTTAGTTTCGTCAAAGCCCCAACACAGAATACCTGAACGATCGCCTTCATAGCTAAACTTATTATTATCAACATCAATTGCGAATCTGGTAGGATGATACACTTGTACATACAAACCACCATGAGCAACTCTATTCTTGATGATCATCAACTCTCTCTCTTTTGCTACACGAACGAAACATCCAGTACCTCCAGCAAAATACTTCTCTATCATTTCATTTATGTAATTGTTTCGCTGAATAAAACATTCTTGAGCAGCAGCAGTTTCAGCCTCAGACATATTACTCTTCAAGGTATCACTCATAAAATCACCTCCTAACTTCTCTTGTAGTTTCTGTTGCATGTCAAACACAATCTCAGACAATTTACCCAACTCTGTTTCAAGTGATTGAATTTTCTTGTCCGTGACATCATTTTCTTGTCTCAACTCAACTATAACTACATTATAAGACATAGACTCTTGCTCCAGCTCGAAGACACGTTTCTGTAATTCAACAATGTCAATTGGTTCATCATCAGGTAACACATTTTTACCTTTATCAAGTCGTGCCCTCTGACTTTGTTCTGGAACGTTCTCTTCTTGCATTGTTTCAGTTTCTTGATGTGCAGATGATGAATTACCACCGGAACTGTGAGATCGAATGACTTCTTCTGTGCACTTTGTATCAGTAGACTCAGTAAGGATAATCTTGGGAACCATTGGTGTATTAAGTACTGGCCCTTTTGCAACCTTTGGTTCAGATGATCTAACCGGCTCATGAACAACTACTCCTGGCCTTGGATCTCTCTTTCTCCTTTTCCTCAGCCTCAAATCAGCACTTACATCTTCAACCACATCTGGTTCAGGCAAAGAATTTTTTGGAAGTGGATTGCCATCAGCATTTTGAACCTTTCTAAGTAATGCAGCAAGATTATCAATAGTTAACAGATTTTGTTGCTGAGTCATTTCCTCTTCAGCTTCCTTCTCTGTATCAAAGGCAAATTCTTCTTCTTCAATAACTTGTTCTTGACTTGGTGAGGAAGTACCCTGAACATTATGTTCTTCTTCAACGACTGCTGTTGGAACAGCTGACTCTTCTTCAACGCTTTCTTCAACTTCATCAAAGGCCCCAAACTTCTGAAGAGTTTTGAAACCTCTATAAATGTGCTTTCCTTCCCTATTTTGCATCATTAACGGAAAGGTCAATTCATTTAACAACTTCACATCTCAAATCACAACTCCTCTCTGTGCTCCCGGAAATTTTTCATCAAATATCATTCGAAGAAACCGTGGATACATCATGAATTTCACAAGTTTGCTTTCTTTCGAATTTCCAATCATTTCGTTTAGGATAAATCTTGAGAAATTAAAATCCCATTTCATAACTAGCAGAACAAAAGTAGAAGCTTGCTCTTGATTCAACACATCAAATGTTCCCCTGTTTCCGCTCATGCAAACCTAAAAAACATGAGCAATATATCTCCAGTATGGATGAAGTAGCTTCTTTAGTAACGATGGGTATTTTCCCTCATAACCCATATCCATCAGTACTCGTGCAATAGCATCCTTAGGAAAAATGGGATCTGCGGGCTTATCAGAAAAAGCCAACACTTCTCTAATCAGTTTTTCAGAGATGACCACATTCAGACGTTGAACTTTAGATGTTATTATCCCTCTCCCATTGTCTCCTTCCTTAATGAATTTCACGTTTAACCAGAATTCCTCTATCAAGTTTTAATGAATGGTCGGGTTCATCCACAGGGCATGATAGATTCTGCATGATGCAAATCCTCTAACAGCTGAAGCCAACATTTTTTTACCTTCCGACGAAGCTCCATTCAACAGAGCTTGATTATGACCATCTTTCCAAATAGTTTGTGGTTGAGCAGCCATCTAAAACACATTAAACGAGTTAAGTTAGAACAACAAAATTTTGAATAGAAAATCCATTAACACACAGACTTATTTGTTTAAATTTGAATTCTGAGGTTTAAGTCTAATTAAGAAAAACATCTCGAGATTTAATTTTGATTCGTGTTGAGTTTAAAAACTCGAGAAAATCGCGAGAACAACTAGAATTCTCGAGTTTTTGCAGATGTTCTCGAGTTAGTCAATTCGAGATAGCCTTCTCGAGAACGAGCCAAGTTCTCAGATTTTCCATCCGAGGACGATTCATCTTCTTCCTTAGAACTCGCGAACGGCTCCAAACTCATATTTCAGTCCAGAACACCATGAACAGACATTATTCTAATTGGTTTTGAGAGATATATGTTAGAGAACATGTTTCGATCACAAATTAGCAAGTTCCGATCGTCAATTTCAACTTGATTTCACCAACCAGCGACTGCTTCAACCTGCAAATACCTTTGAATGATGATTAGAAACTTGAGAGATGATGGCGAATATGTAATGTAGAACACAAATTAATCGAAACACTAAGATATCACGATCACGAGTTCGAGAAAGCCAATGTTTCTCTTTGAGAGAGCGGTTTTAGGGTTTTAAACAAAACAAATTTTTATCAGTGTAATTAAAAGTGTTTCTTTTTATCCTTTTAAACCGTTGATGAGCCAACTCTCCACAGATTCCGGCCTATTCTGTTTATTATGTTTTTCATTCAAAAATCCTTTTATGCTATCAGTTCAGAGATCAAATCTTTTCCTTGACTGGACAAGTGACAGTTTCGTGCATGTTCCTACTAACACAGATCTAGACGATTGCCAATATCTAATCATTTTAAATTCAAACTTAAAACCTTTTGCATAATTGTTCAACGAGTAATTCATTTTAGCTCAATAGATACGTTTCAGTTGTGACCTACAACCCAATGTTAGTAAAAATACCCATTAGACCTGATAGACTATATTCATGATTTACTGTATTAAGAATATCATCTAATTCAGTTTTGTTAATTTTCTAGAAAAATAACATTTGACCAAAGAAAATCAAATATATATAACCAATTTTCACTGTTTGCTTATATGGAATGAGTGAAGATATGAGCATTTTGCACTTGTTATTATTTTATTTTATTTTTTGTTTCATAGAACTTCACTCAGAGGTGTCTTAATCTGGTGGTTAACCGAATAGTACGACACATAAGCTAATCCTTTTAGATGCTTTTATTTTATAATAATATGTTTATTTCAACCTAAATGCTCAGCTCAAACAATTGACTGGTGATTATTAGCGAGCGCGATCCATTGAATGTGTTATATCAGATGAAATTTTAAAATATAAAAAATTTAAAGACTGCAATGGTGTTTTTCATATCTTAACAAAGTCTTTTCAATTCAAAGACCCAAAATGATAACTACAAGATGTAAATCCTTTTAGCATTTTAAGCATTTCATCAACTTTTGGGTCTGTTTCCCACTAAGACATGTATTCTTTTGAATTGGCTACTTGTAATAATTTCTGGTCAAGTGAGCTTATTGGCATATCGCACCTAGAGAAAATATCTTTTTTTAGAAAATGCTTTACATGTATTGACCAAGTCTCGTGTCATGAACTTTTATCACTACCCTATTTCTGTTTTAATTTCTTTGATAATTTATCCCCCTAAATTTGTTCATTCCATAAACAAATTTACCAAAAGAAATTATTTGAATTAAAGAAAATTAAGACCTCATTCGACTCCACCATCTCAGGCCTCAAATATGAGATTAAAAGAGTATAAAAATTCAAACCATAGTTTAGCAGCTTGTGTGACTGAAGATGTGAATAATCAGATAAGCACTGCTACCTGTAACTCTTCTACTTACTTCTATGGACACCATGTTTTAGCTTCCCTCAGTTTCTTGATTTACTGCAACTGCATCTTTCAGTGATAATGTCACTGACAAGTTTCTCCTATCATGTGCCTGAAACAACTATTATTCACATGTCAAAGTTTGAGTGCACTTTTCAATAGCTGTTGATGCAGATGTAGGTATATCAGTTGAATTTCGGTACCCAGAAATTGATGATTCTGGGTTTTTTAACAGGATGTCTTAAAATGTATTTTGCCATTTTTTACGGTGATTCAACAGGTTTGACAAATTTTGGCTTGGTTTTATAATTTAGCATTGGGTTCCAATACCTTTTGTTGTCAAAAATTAATTTGATGTTTTTATAAGGTTTCCACCAATCACCGTTAGAAGGCTTTGCTTTGGAACCAAAATTTTCAATTGACTTTGACTTTTGTTTGTTCCAAGACAAAGCTTTTTGATTAATTTGCTTAAATGAAGTATAGGCATGATTCTTGCAATTTCTTGCAATGTGTCCAGGAGTTCCACAGTGAAAACATGTTTGTCGTTTCACTGGAGAAGTGTGTTTATCACGATGGTACTTCTGTTGTCTAAAAACTTTGCTTTGTTTATCATTTCTTTCGTGATGCTTGCAGGAGTCTGTTTTTGTGTTACTTGGTAACACTGATGGTGCAATCTTTGACTTTCGAGCAACATACTTTGCTACAGTTGTTGTTTCAACCTTTTTTGAAACATCAATTGAACATGTGTCCATCTTAGAACTATTCATTGAATTAGACCTGCATGCAGACATTGAATCATTCATACAATTAATAAGATCCCAATCAGAAGGAGTGAAATCATCACAATAATTAGCATTATTCAGGCAATCATGTTTTTTTAGATTTGAGGGAATAAATGGAACTGAGTTTTTAAGCATGTCAAAATCAATAGGTTTTGAAAAAAAAACAAGCAAAAGAAAATTGTTTTTCAGACAAATTGTTATTTAAAGAGAAGTTTTCAGTGGGTTCATCATCTGCTTCATCCCTGTCTTCAATAATTCCGTTATCTGCACATGAATCAGACGACTTAGTGGATGTTATAAGGACTTTAGGTTTAGTTACGTTGACTAAACTTGAAGTCATTTCCTTTTCAGTTTTTGGTTAACCATACCTCATGATTGCAGAGGTTTTGATTTCATGATCAATCATAGTTGTATAACCAACTAGCTGTTCAGAGGTGGAGGGTTATTTACAAAGACGTTACCTCTAGAACCAAGAACTGTCAAGGGAGTCTCTTGTTCATTAATTTCATTTGTTTCCCCACCCTTAGAAGTTACCCAAACCGTTGGTTTGATTTCACCGCCATCAATGTGGTTGACGTACCCCATGCCTTTAGTTTCTTGCCATTTCATTTGATTTTGAATCATGTTTTCCAAAACAGCAGAGGATACATCAAATTTTTTAAAATTTAGTTCAACATTGATAAACTTGTTCTTGTATCTCTCAGTTTCAGATTTGGCTTTGTCAAGAATGGCCTTTGAAGATTGTACAACACTTTTTGCATTGCTTAAATCTCTTGTCAAAAGTGTTATATCAATCTTTTGGCTTCAACTTTTTCCGTCAAATGTTTATTTTCTTTCTTAAATTTTAAATTTTTTTGTTCTAAACGCGACATATCAAGTAACAAGTTTGTGTTATGTACCCGATAATTACATACTCTATCAATACAAGCCTGAGTACATAAAAAGGTACTTACATCGGCATCTGCAGGAAGATTAGCCATAATTGCATGCTCCAGCTTCTCCATTTCATCATCCATCTTGGCAAGTAAAGCCACTACTGGTTCTTCAGTAATTTTCAAGGCCTTGATCTGATCCTCCCATCCAAACTGCACTTCTTGTAGTACCAAGGCCTTTTCTCCATTTCCAGCTGCCTCATTTCCTCCACCAACCTGAACCAAAGCCCGTTCCAGATTTTCAGGATCCTTTTTGGGATTGGGGCAATCACGAGCAAAATGACCCGGCTAATGACAATTAAAGCATCTAAGTTTTTCTTTAGTAAACTTCATCTTATTCATATCGGACTGACCCCAAGGGTTTCTGCCTGTGTTTTTTGCAAAGTTCTTCGCTCTGAATACAGCATTTGCAATGTGCCATGTGATATCCATGTCCTCCGTATCTTCAGGATGGATGTGTTCGAATTCTGATCTAACAACTACAAATGGTGGTAACAAATTTCCAGAACCTAAGGCAGATGAGCATTTCAATAGTCCAGCAACTAAAGCAATGTTTTCAAGAGTTTCCTTTGAGATATCAGCTCATTTGACAGTAACTGGAGATGAAGAAGATCCTGTATTTGAGCTGCTTCCACTAGTTTTCCTATTTGAGGATAATAGAGGAGAGTCATTCGGGGATGCAGCTGGCATCGTTACTTTATGAACAGGATATGCTGATGATGGTTGAGAGATAAAAGCACTGTTTAAAGTGTTTACACCTGCAACATAATAACTGTCACACCCCAACCGGTGACGGAAACACCGGCATGACTTGATTGTTCATTACACGTGCCACTAAGTGTTTACAATAATATTATCATGCAAAATTATTTATTTCATTGAATTGAATAACAATGCAAATACATCATTTAAAATGAAATACATACAACAAAAAACATTATAAGTTCTAATTAATTAATCTAGGCTCATGCTTCTTAGATTATCAAACGACTTGAATCCTAAACCTGTTACACATGTAAAATAGAGTTTCAACTAAATGAATAGTTGGTGAGTCTGTCACATTATATATAAATATAAGTTTAAAATGAAAACATGCGATTCAATGTTTATGAGAATTATGTTAAACACAATGATTTGAACTAGTAGCTCTCAATCAAATTACTAGAGATAATCAAATCTAGTTCATTTGATGATGGCGTGAATAAGAGATAAAACACTCTTGTGAGTTCAATGAATGACTGTAGAGAGATAAAACACTCCCGTGACTATTG
>WOUH02010187.1:0-16853 GCA_009936405.2 Stevia rebaudiana
GGTGTGTTTGAAGGTTTAACAGGTAATGAGGAAGCATGATCTGGAAGCGGTCATGAAGGCATCTGGAAGGCTACAAGAAGATGGTAGAAGACTGGCATAGTTAGTGTTATATATATGTTATGTAATAAATAGATGGTAAGACTTGGCTTCCAATAGTAATGAAATAAAGTTTTAAATTCCGCTGCTTTTGCATGTCTCTGAATAATCATTGCTATTGTGTAAATCCGATGAGTGACGTCACCTAGGGGCCAATGCCTGGGAGACGGGCGTCACAGTATACCCAATCGTTGGTAGAGCTATGTGGCGAAGTTCTAATGTACCAATAACTATTCCACCACCAACTCACCATAAGCCTGTGGATAGGCCTAAAAAAGCTAGGAGAAAGTCAACTTTTGACTTAGAGGATGCTACCAAAGGAGGGAGATTATCAAAGAAGGGGGCATCGTATTCATGTAGCAAGTGTAAGAAGATGGGCCACAACAGCAGGAGTTGTAAGGGTCAAGAAGTTTAAGTTATATAAAGTATATTTGTTAGCATGTTTTAAGAATTTCGTTTGTGTTATGTTTTGTAAACTTGGTTTGTTGACATGTTTTGTGAACTTGTTTTGTTGACATGGATGGTGAACTTGTTTTGTTGACATGTTTTGTGAACTTGTTTTGTTAACATGTTTTGTTGGATGTTTTGTGAACTTGTTTTGTTGACATTTATGAACATTTATGACCAGTTATGACCATATGATGCAGTTGGATCCGTTTGTAGTTTAATGACCATATGACCATATGTGCAGCAACTTGGATGCATTGGTAAATTCAGTATGCAATAATCAACAACAAACATATTTATATTTCAACAAAAGCAAAGGGATACATTTAGGTGGTGTTCAACCACACTTTTTTTAGTACATCATAATACCAATTACAATTACAAGAACCCTAACCAACTAAAAATCAACTGCTTTTTCAACTTCTTAGATTTAGCAACACTTTTTTTAAGTTCATATTCAACCTCGTTCTTTGACTTTAGGAGTCCGGGAATGAAGACCATTGACCTTTCGCACATTGGAGGATCAAACTAACCAATGAAGCTATTTCGACATCCCTGATAAACAACAGAACAATTTAGGCGTAGAATCAGAAGATAAAAAATTCACTATGGTATTACCTCATTGGCACAGTTGTAGAACCTTCAGCCTGGATTCTTTGAGGTCCATGATGTAGTTAAGATCGGTTGTTTTCCACACGAGCAGAACACCATTGCGAGTTGAAACCCTAATTTTGAGCTCGATTTAACATGTTAATGGGAAAGAGGGAGGATTTATTGAGTTGCAGAGATTAAAATCGAGTGGGAAGATCGAGTGGAGGGGGTGGGGGGTTTTAATATGGAGTAATGACAATTCTACCCATCACGTGAGTGGCACATGGAATTTTTAACGGAAAAACTTAACAGTGTTATGTTTAAAGAACATAAACTGAGCAAAAAAACCAAAAAAAAAGACACAATCAGTAATTTTTAAATTTAAAGGACATAAGCAGCAGGTTGGTGTATATATAAAGGACACAATCAGTAATTTACTCTAAAACGTAACTCCTTAATTGATCTACTAGTGTGTATATAATAGCTTGATTCACAGATATTGTGAACTTGATGGTTATCGATGAATAACCGGATGATCTACAAGGATTGTAGACTTATGCAACGAATCAAAATTGTATTAGTACATAAGTGTGTGTGCAACCAATTGGTATGAATAGTAAGGGTCAATCACATGCATTCAGAATGCCTAGTTGTGGTTTGCCAATTCATGCTAAGATATGACCACATACACCTTGCAATAGTTTGACTTATAAAGTCAAATTAGATGCATAACTGGTGAATTTGTGTCCACATATATGTTAAACATGATAAGAATTGATTAGAATTGTTTGTAAATGATTTAACATGTATTTGGATGTATTGGATTAGTGCCGGATGAATCGGAACGATCAAAATCGAAGAATGAGGTCCTAATACGTGAAAATGAAAAAATGATGATGTAGGGTCGTACTAGGCATAGGCTACGCTTGGAGGCATAGCCTACAACCCTAGGTGGTATATTTTTGTGTTCCACTTGTTTTTAACGTGTTTTAAGGCCTAGAATCCTCCTCTAACAAACCTTAAAGTATACTTGGATGATCTTACTTAGTTCTTATAAACTAATATATGTTTTAAATAAGTGCTCGCGGGTTAACTTTAGGAACCAAGGCGAACGAAACTGGGCATGAACTTTTAAGATCGAACAAAGCTTCTAGTTTTGTAAATGAAACTTGTTGGACTATAGTAGATACTTAAATTTGTGTTTTTTATTATGAAATGTAACATCTGATTTTCCGACAAGGTATAGTCTATTTCCTTCCATATGCCTAGAGACTATTATAATGATATAATAGTAGATGCAAGTGATGCAATATAAGAAGACCCTACCCGGATTACTAAAATAGATCCTGCGCATAGGATTGTTAAACGTTATGATGGTGTAACTTGATCTTAAGAAAATATAAACGCTATTATTATATTCATATATGTAATTAGGATCATTTGAGTGTATGCGAAATTGAGGTAAGAACGACGGCTTGAGAGACACGCGTAAGACAATGAAGCGTTTGATAGAACCAATACCTCTCCAGTAGGTGAAACCAATGGGGTTAGATAGGAAAGTAAAAATCATGAACGTAGCCAAAAACCGCGCGCGAAACTAGTTAACCGCTCGATCAACCACACGATGACACGTGGAATGACACGTGACAGTCCGTAATTGGATGAGCGATATATATCAGACGTGGGCATGTGGCAGCCCCACAACCAGCTACGCAGTGACACGTGTCAAACCAGATGACACGTGTCTAGTGAGCTAGCGCGTTACACGCAAGAAGACCACCATGGGCCGCGCGACACGCGTAGGATCGTAGGAACACCCTATAAATAGCTGGTTCGAGCTGATCATGTTTCACACCAAAAATTCATTCTCAACCCCCCACCCCCCTCCCAAATTTCACTCAAATACCCCTCTAAACCCATAGTGGAAGAAGTTAGGTGCTCGGGAAGTATCCGAAGGTGCTCGAGGAATTCTCGGTTAGCGAGGAAAGGCCGATATTCGGGGAATCTTTGGAGTTATAGGAGAAGAGGTTCTCCTAGTAAGAGGTGAGTTCTATGAGCCCCCTTTTAACGTTTTTGAATGTTTTTGGGCTAGTATGCATGCTTAAGCATTAAACTTATGCTTTAAAGAATTATATGAGTAAAAATACATTTTTTAAATAATTATGCAAATCATGAAGAGATTTTAACTGTTTATGAAATTATTGAGAATATGATTAAGTTAATGTGATTATGTAAACCATGACGAGATCATAACAATCATTTGAATGAAGGATATGAGAAATACGAGAGTTCATGTGATTGTGTAAACCATGACGAGATGGTGGCAACCATTTGAATGGAGGGTATGAGATAGGGTTGTTAATATGATTGTGTAAAGCTTGACAAGATCGTGACAATCAGTTGAACTGAGGAATCTCAATGATTGTGTAAACCATGACGAGATCATGGAAATCGTTTAATTGATTTAGAGGGTTGTATAAACCGTGACGAGATCATGGCAACCAGAGGAATAATTGTGTAAACCAATGTGATTATGGAAATTTCTCTAGAGTAGTAGATTGAGAAGATATAGGAGTAGTTTGATTTCCTAGACACTAGTAAGGGTATGATCGTGGTATATGTTAAGGGGTGGTGGGTTAGCAGCTGGGTTTTCTCTATGTACACCCTGTATACAAACTACCATCGATATATCTGAAAAAGTGTCATTGAATAGGCTAGAGTGGGTTTTGGGTAATGAAGTTACGTATAAAGTTGAGAGAAGTTATAAATACTATTTAATAGAATCAAGAGGAGTTATGAGTAAGTATGTAGTATTGGATAGTCATGCTTTGTAGTGTCTAGATAGTCTTGACAATGAGTTATGTATCTTGAGTGTTAGGATTATTATAAAAGTTGATGAAGGTGGACTTCCATGTATTGAAAGTTTGATGGGCTGGTGGCTGGGTTCGCCCTACAAACACCCTATATATTATCATCGTCAATACAATGGAAGTACATCGTAGTTGAACTTATAAGAAACTAATAGCTACATCGATACATAAATCATTCCAAGAGTATATAAACATTATCGAGTCTGATTGTGGGTGGTAGAATAGAGTGCAGATGTTATCTATGTTGTTTGAGACAGGAAACACAAGAGAATGCAACAGTCCTGTAAGCCTAGCTGAAACTGTCGGCCATTCCCATGAGTCGGATTTGTTTTAAATATGGACGATCATTACCCGACAGGGGTAAGAAATGATTGAAAGTCTGTTTGCGCAAATGAGGATTTTAAGTAATGACGATTACTTATGAGGAGGGGTTTCGGACCCCGAGATTTGAGATCCTAGAGGAGACATTGACGGTGGAGGAGCAGATACTTGGTAGAGGACTTGATGAGAGTCAGAGGACTTGGTAAGAGTCAAAGGAGTTAGTAGAAGTTTATCTACACCAAGATAGATAGACAAAGAGACAGACAGACAAACAGACAGATAGATAGTTTATACCTATATTTTGATATAGGATAAAGAAAGTATTTTTATAATGATAATGATGTTTTAAAGTGGATGATAATTAAAGTTAAACTTAGAACTCACTAGAAAAAACTGACTTGTTTTAGCATGCATACTAGGTATGATTGAAGATTAAGCAGGTAACGAGGAGGCAAGATCTAGGAGCGGTCATGAAGGCATCTGGAAGGCTACAAGAAAATTTGAAGACTGGCATAGATAGTTTTATCTTAAATATGTATATTATTATCATGTAAGACTTGGATTTCAATAGTAATGAAATGAAGTTTTTAGTTCCGTTGCCTTTGTATATCTCTGAGTGGCATCACCTTAGGTGCCGTCACCTTAGGGCCATGCCTGGGAGACGGGCGTCACATGAAACATTTTGTGACATGTAATAGAACCATGTGAATGGTTTAACATGATTATATGATAAGTTTTCAAGTGGCATAAAGTTTTTAAACAAAAAGTTTTCTAGGACCAATCTTTAGACAACTGTATTATCTCTTGTTATTATCTACCTCATTGCCACGTCTATTAGGTAAGTTTCATGGCCCCACTTTTAATACGTTTTACTGTTTTACAATACGGGGGATATTACATATACTTACAAGTACGTTTTTAATTCATGACACAATGACTATCCGTTATTACACAATTGTAACACGTTGTAACTTTAACATACCACATAATCAAAGTCCCCTACAACTAGACCGTTATCACTGGGTGGTAGGGTAATAATGGGTAGTACTACCATGTCTGATAAACCTCATACGGTAGAACTGTATGTTTACGCATATGCATTATTATATCTCTCTTATATGATTTATACTAGTCATATGTGAGTCAAAATCACATCATGCTTCGGTGCCGGTACTTTTATGGTAATAATATCACTGGAAATTGTTTGATCAACAATATTGTAAATAGTATTGTGGTCTTAAGCAAACTGATAAAGGTTTTACACATGATATCGAAACCTATGAATTCACTAGCTTATAGCTGACCGTTTTTTTCAAAACTGTATGTAATCTCCGGTATCAAAAGCAATTAAAAGGGGGATGGCTTACGGGGAATAGTTTATTATGTGTATTTGTTTATGATGTATTGTATTTGCTTCCGCTGTACTGTTACTACTTTTGATATGAACAAAATATGAGTTTGGTGTAATCTATGTTATGTTTAAACCAATTGACTCGATTCTGTAATACCGACGATATAGTGGTAGACCGCTTACGGACTGGTCAGAGAACGATGGCCGGGGAGCGAGGTGTCACAGACTAGTATCAGAGCCAACAGTTTAAAGAGAACTAAGATTATACTATAATATGAACTATAACCTTAAGGCTTATGTGTATATGTATATATCTATATCCCTCATGCATAACATTATATGACATATAACTTATGCATTCTACAGGCATGTCTCACTCCAATTCGTATCTTATCATACTTACTGATTCGGACGACAAGGTTCCTCGGGTTCCTCATAGTCACCACCAGTTCCTGTTAATTGACCACATTCTTCTATACACGATGACGACGAGCCCGACATGGATATAGATCAGATGCAGGATATAGACTAGGAGACGGATACGACATGTTACAGACAGTGAGAGGATGGGGATGAGGTTCTCGATGAGGTAGTTGATGAGACTTCAGGTTATGGTGAAGTCTGATTTGGTTGGGAGGAGTCTGTCCCTCGTATGATTGCATATGGATCAGTTTTAGAGTCTACCACACATGTCATAGATACCGCTACCACTGAGGGTATAATATCACGATTCATACCACACTTAGACCCACCACCCGAGCATACAGATGTACCTACACAGACATTAGCAGGACCTTCTCAACTTGCCGATCACCCACACCCATCCGAATTTGAGCCTATACCAACAGTAGGGACGATCCGTAGATCCGACATACCCATCAGATTAGCACTTCCCACCGAGCCATATATAAACCATACAGATTACGCCCTCAGGGGCCAGTGATTATGTACATCCCTCGCAAGAGGGTCCCTTTTTCTGATCACATACCCCGTATCCGAAACCACCACCACTAGAGGCCAAACTTGTGGAGCCACCACCACCACCAGCACAGATACCACATTTAGAGGCTACACCTATAGACCCCCCCACACCAGTTTCAGGTACCACTTACTGAGGCACCTCGTAGACCTCATCATTTATCGAATGTGAGGAGATGGGATTGGTTACAGGATGTGTTAAGAGAGTGGAGGGAGCAGGGGGTGCTCCATATACTCATCAGATAGGGGAAACATCCAGACCCATCCCAGTGACTGGTGAGTTTGTACAGGAGGCAGTACCTCTAGTGATTGCGAGGTTAGATAGACACGATATGAGGATACATCGTATAGGGATTGGTATGGATGAGACTGATGAGATGGTACATACTTTGGGGGATGCACATGGTGACACATTTGGGTATATCATTACCCAGCCGGAGATGATTGATACGTTGACCGCCCGAGCCATGGTGGCAGAGCAGAGGGTTTTGATAGTTGAGAAGCAGATGGTAGAGTTACGAAAGCAGTTAGATATTGTATGTGTCGTTGCAGGTTTAGTTATATTTCTAGCTGCTACTACTTTCCATGTGGGAGTGTTTCCCAGGATCATGTGATTATATCTTCATCTCTCATAGGTGGGATGTACCTGTATAGTTTTAGTTAGGATACTTGTGATTTTGATTGTACAGATGTAAACAAGTATCTTTGATATATATATATATGATTCTTTTCTTGTTATCTATTGTTGTCATTATTATTATTCCATCCATATCGTGACCTATTTAACGTATATTATCTCATTACGCATTTCTATGTTATAGAAATAAATGGAACGAGATAACCAAATGGGAAATGATATCAATAACGATAATAATGAACTCTTGAGCCGAGGGCAAGTAGAAAAATTGATAGCAATCGCTATAGCCCAGCATGATGCCACTCGCACGATTATGGTTATGCAAGAAAACATTTCAACCAAAACAAAAATGTTCATATAAAACCTTCCTTAATTGTGAGACAAAAGAGTTCAATGGTACTGAAGGAGTAATCAGATTAATCCAACAGATCGAGAAAATGGAATCAGTTCAAAGAATTAGCAATTGTGCTGAATAAGATAAGACCAAATTTGCCGCCTGCACACTAGAGGGTCGAGCCCTGACATGGTAGAATTCTCTGGTTCAAGCTCTTGGCTTCGACGTAGCCTATAGTATCTCATGGGACGATTTAAAATGAAGACTGACTGATAAGTAGTGTCCCCAAAAAGAACTTCAAAAGCTTGATAACCAGTTCTGGAACCACAAATTGATTGGAGACAACATCACTGGATATAATGATCTTTTCAGCAACTTCTGTCTCTTATGTCCGCATAGGTCACTCCATAATATAGACGCTTCAAAATGTATATTGCTGGATTACCAGAACAAATCCAGGGATGGTAATATCAGCTAGGGCGTCAACCATATCGGAAATTATTGAGATGGAAAATACTTTGAGAGATCATGTTGTAGCTCTGGGTAAATTCAAAACTGATCATTCTGAATCCTCTGGAAATAATAAACGTAAATGGGAAACTTCCTACACCAGCAACAACCAATCCAAGTACAAAGGGGAAGTATACCGGTAATCTGCCTAAGTGCAACAAATGTAACTATCACCACAATGGTCCTTGTGAGGAAGTTCATTGTAGAACGATAACGTTAAACATATCGGGCACAATATAACTAACTGTCCAAATTATTCATATGTTCCCAAGAACGATAATGTTAAAACCAAATTCTGGGAACCACCAAGCATGTTATGAAGGGAGAGCATTCATGATTCAAGCAAACGAAGCAAGGAACGACCCCAACCACGTTACGGGTACGTTTCTTATTAATGATCAATATGCTTCTATTTTATTTGATATGGGAGTAGATAAAAGCTTTGTATCTATTGAATTTACTTCACTACATGGTATTAAACCTATTCTGTTAACATACCTATACACCATAGAACTAGCAAACAGAAAATTAATACAAACCAATCAAGTATGTCAAGGTTGCAATCTAATTCTTAATAATCATACTTTCTTGATCGATCTAGTCTCCGTTACTCTCGAAGCATTGACATTCTTAATAATCATATCGTTTTTATGAAAGTTCAGAAATACTTACGTAAGGAATATTATGAAATCCTCAAACATGTCACACAAAATAAATATGAAGAAAAGAAGCTTCAGGATGTGCCAATTGTGCAAGAATATCCTGAAGTATCCCCAAAGGAGTTGCCAGGACTACCACCTCAACGATCAGTTTCATTCCGAATTGATTTGATTCCTGGAGCTAGACCAGTAGCACGAGAACCTTACAGGCTAGCACCATCCGAAATGCAAGAATTATCTAATCAACTCCAAGTACTCCTGGACAAAGGATTCATTTGATCGAGCTTTTCGCCATGGGGAGATCCAATTCTCTTTGTCAAGAAGAAGGACAGATCCTTCAGAATTTGTATTGATTATCAAGAACTGAACAAACTTACGATCAAGAATAAGTATCCACTTCCACGAATTGATGACTTATTTGATCAACTTCAAGGATCCCGTTATTACTCTAAGATTGATTTAGGATCCGGCTATCAGCAATTGCGAGTTCAAGAAGAAGATATTCCGAAGACTATTTTTCGAACTCGATACGGGCATTATCAATTCATAATTATGCCATTCGGACTAACCAACGCCCAGCTATATTCATGGATCTTACGAATCGGATTTGTAAACCCTATCTAGAGAAATTCCTTATTGTATTTATCGATGACATCCTTGTCTATTCCAAAACCCAAGAAGATCATGAACAACATTTAAGACGAATCTTGAATTACTTAGAAAAGAATAGTTGTATGCAAAAAATTTTAATTGCAAAATTTGGATGCGAGAAGTTCAATTCCCTGGTCGCATCATTAGTGAGAAAGGAATCCATGTAGATCCTGCTAAAATTGAGGCAATTAAGGATTAAGAAGCACCAAAAATACCAATTGAGGTGCAATAATTCTTGGGATTGGTCGTCTATTAAAGATGATTCATTGAGAACTTTTCAAAGTTAGCACTTTCACTCACAACTCTAACCTAGAAGGGTAAAAATTTCGAGTGGGGTGAAAACAAGAATCAGCCTTCCAACTATTGAAATAGAAACTATGCAATGCTCGAATCACGTCTCTTCCTGATGGAACAAAGAGATTCATCATATATTGTGATTCCTCCCGGTAAGGCTTAGGATGGTATTTATGCAAAACGACAAGGTCATAGCATATGCCTCACGACAACTCAAAATTCACGAGAAAAATGACACCACTCATGATCTCGAGTTAGGTGCTGTAATTTTTGCTCTTAAAATCTGGAGACATTACTTGTATCGTACAAAATGCACGATATATACCGATCATAAGAGTCTCTAACATATCTTCACTCAAAAAGAACTCAACATGAGGCAACGTCATTGGGTTGAATTATTAAACGATTACGATTATGAGATTAAATACCATCTAGGCAAAGCCAACATTGTGGCTGATGCCTTAAGTCGAAAATAATGAGTTAAAACATTACGAGTACGTGCGTTAGGCATGACTATCCATTCAGATTTAACAACCAGAATTCGCGAAGCGCAACTTGAAGCAATTAAGGAACCCAACCTTGAAGGAGAATCCCTAAGAGGTATGGAAATACATATGGAAGTTAAATCAGACGAGACTCATTACTTCATGAATTGGATTTGGGTTCCAATGTTTGGCAATTTGAGAAACCTTATACTCAATGAAGCTCATAAATCTAAATACTCAATACATCCTAGAGCAGATAGGATATATCACTATCTTAAGGAGCATTATTGGTGGCCGAACTTCAAAGCCGATATTGCAGCCTATACGATTCGATGTTTAACTTGTTTAAAAGTTAAGGCTGAACATCAGAAACCGTCCGGATTGTTAGAATAACCGAAGACTCCACTATGGAAGTAGGAACCGATTTCCATGAACTTCATTACGAAACTCCCCCAAACATCAAGCAGTCATGATACCATTTGGGTCACTGTTGATAGACTGACCAAGTCAGCACACTTCTTACCCATATGTGAAGATTACAAGATGGAAACCCTATCAAAGATCTATATCAAAGAAATCGTAACGAGGCATGGTGTACCCGTATCAATTATTTCCGATTGGGACAGTCGCTTCACATCAAGATTTTGGAAAACACTCCAGAAATCATTGGGTACACGTTTGAATTTGAGCTGCTTATCATCCCCAGGATGATGGCCAAACTGAAAGAACTATACAAAACCTTGAAGATATGTTAAGACCTTGTATAGTAGATTTCGACGGTAGTTAGGATATATATCCGCCTTTGGTAGATTTCTCATACAACAACAGCTATTATGCTAGTATTCAGTGCGCTCCATTCCATGCATTAAATGGTAGGAAATGCCGATCTCCGTTATGTTGTGCAGAGGTAGGTGATACTCAACTTTTGAAAGCTATAACCGGTCCTGAATTAGTTCAAGACACAACCGACAAGATTTTCATAATTCGAGAACGAATCAAAGCTGCAAGAGACCGTCAAAAGAGCTAAGCTAACAATCGAAGGAAACCTCTTGAGTTCAACATTGGCGATAAAGTCCTTATAAAGGTATCACCCCGGATAGGGTTGTACGCTTTGAAAAGAAAGGAAAGTTAGCACCAAGGTACATAGGACCGTTCGAAATCCTTGAGAGGATTGGTCATGTCACTTATAAACTGAAACTACCGCAAGAACTTAGCAGAATTCATTCACGACACTTATCACGTCTCCAGTATCAAGAAGTGTCTTATTCCTCTTGATGAAATACGCATTGATGATAAACTTTATTTCATCGAAGAGCCAATCAAAATCCTTGACCGAGAAATCAAGCACCTAAAAAACAAACAGATTCCTATAGTACAGGTCAATTCACGACGTGTTATAGAATATACACTGGAACGTGAAGATAACATGAAAGAGAAGTATCATCACTTATTCCAGGAGCGTAATAACTAACACTAAATTTCAGGGAGAAATTTCTTTAACATGGGGAGACTATTACAACTGGCCGTTTTTCGGCAGTTATTCCGATTACTGAGTATTTGAAATCTCAAAGTTACGCATTTTAGTTCAATATTTATATGAAATAAATATTCTCATTTCATTCTAATACGTATTGAGGAGATGAAACCATGGGGTTGGATAGGAAATGAAAAACATGAACTAAGGCAAAAACCTCGCATGAAACGAAGTCCGAACGAAGCGGAAACGCGAAAAAAATAACCAGTCGCAAAATACCACGCAGTGACACGTGTGGGCCATGTGTCACAACGTTGCAGGCTTGGGTCCATGTGTAAAAGCCACAGTTCGCATGGAAAGACACGAGCCATGTGAAACTCCCGAGCTAGAGATGTACCGTGCCACAGGAAAGGGTCTGGACGCGCGTATGGCGTATCCAGCCAGCTGGCGTCCAAGACGGCCACCAAATGTACGCGTAGCGTGCCACCAAAAAAGGGGATGCCCACGTATACTGCGTAGCCAGCCAGCTGGCAGTCCTTACCGACCCACACACTACGCGTATCGCGCAAGAACGCGGTTAGCCCCCGCGTATACCGCTTAAATTCCCAAAATTTTCCTATAAACAGAGGACATCAAGCAGATCATTTTTGTGCCTTCATTTCGAAACCAATTCACACAAAATCGTACTTTCGATATAATTAACACTCTTATGGAAGTTATACCCGTTTCTGATCGCTCGGATACACGTGAGGAGCAGTTTATTTCGCATACGGAGGATATCATGCTTGAGGATTTGCTTATTCTCTCATTCTCTTATTATTATCTACCTCATTGCCACGTCTATTAGGTGAGTTTCATGGCCCCTCTTTTTATACGTTTTACTGTTTTACAATACAGGGAGTTTACATGTACATACAAGTGCGTTTTTTATGACACGACAAAATGACTATCCGTTATTACATAATTGTAACACGTTGTAACGTTAACATACCACATAATCAAAGTCCCCTACAAATGGACCGTTAACACTGGTGGCAGGGTAATAATGGGTAGTACTACTAGGACTGATAAACCTCATACGGTAGAACTGGAGGTTTACTGATGTGTTGCAAAACACACGCAGTCGTCTGCCCCAACTATTTTGTCTGAGGCGGTACGCGCAGGAAAGCCCTCAGAGCTTGCGCGACGCGCGCGCGCGCGCGCGGGGGGGGGGGGGGGGGTGTTAAACCGAGAAAAACCCTAATTTTACTTTATAAATACAATCCGATCCCAAGGGTTTCAGAGGTCGATCCCAGGAGCAAAGTTGCACAATTTTGGACGAGGAATCTTGTGGGGTCATAAAGTTTGAAGCTTGAGTTCGTTTAGTCATCTAATTCAAATGGTTTTACTTTGGTTAGAATATTGTTTTGGGTTTTTTTTACTTTGATTTTTCTTATTTACTGTTGGAACGATGTTTAAAAATTATATGAATGTTTTATTGATGATTGCAATGATAATGATTGGCTAAATTCATATTAGTTGCCTAGGTGTTTGTTGATTGCACGATTTCCTGTTATTAATGATGATTTGGACTATGATACTTTGTAATTGGATGTAATCAGTTAAAATTCAGTAATTAATTGACCACATAGCAGATAGGGTAATGGTAATTGGCTGCTAAATCAAGCATAGGTCTAGTTTGTCTATGAGCTAGGTTGATTGTTTGTCTAAAGTCCGATTTAAGTCGCCTTTGCCTTCTTGAGACAGAGAGGAGATAGAACTAGGTTGTCTAGCTGTTGGTTTGGGTAATTTGGGTAGACCGAGAGGATAACCTAAATTAATTTGACTAGTGGTTAGCAATTGAAAGTGTGAGTTGGTTAATAATTGTTGTCTTAGTGCACAATTTAGGCCGAGAGGATAACCGGGTGTTAGGGAACTTGATTTCCGGATAGGTTAGACCGAGAGGAAACCTAGTCCATGATTTAGGGTACTAACAAGTTAGTTAACTGGTGTCTTGGTTTTAGTGATCTAGGCTGAGAGGATAATTTCACCTAACTGACTTACGCCATTAATTAGCTATTTAAAAGAAACAAAATCCCGGTTGTTGAGTCCATTGAATTATTGTGACATGTTTGATTGTATGATACTAGCCTAGGTAGCTATTGTTTTCTCATTTTATTGTTTATTTGTTTGATTTCTTGTTTGATTGTTTGATTAAAAAGACTAAATTACCCTCCCTTAGTTAATTAGGTAGAATGACCAATTAAATCCCGAGTGTGCCTTTGGTTCTGTCCATGAGTCTTTGGAACGATACTCGATCTTTCTCTTCACACTACTAATACGATCGGTACACTTGCCGTATTGTGTGTTGTTTGATCGTTTACTTATAAAGTTAATTCATGATTGATTGCACACGATGATCACAAACACATCATTTACGCGTATGCATTATTACTTCTCTCTTATATGATTTATGGTAGTCATATGTGGGGCAAAATCACATCACGCTTCGGTGCCGGTACTTTTATGGTAATAATATCACTGAAAATTGTTTGATCAACAATTTCGTTAATAGTATTGTGATTTTGAACAAACTAATAACGGTTATACACATGATATCAAAACCTGTGAACTCACCAGATTATAGTTGGCCGTTGTTTTTCGAAACTGTATGTAATCTAAGGTAGTTAAAGCAAGTAAAAGGGGGATGGCTCACGGGAATAGTTTATTATGTGTATTTTGTTATCATGTATTGTATTTGCTTCCGCTGTACTATAACAACTTTTAATATGAATAAAATATGTTTTTGGTATAATCTATGTTATGTGTAAACTGGTTGACTCGATCCTGCAATACCGACCGATATAGTGGCAGACTGTTCACGGACCGGTCGGAGACCAAGGGCCGGGGAGCAGGGTGTAACAGCATGAAACCATACGAACCAACATGTGATTCATATGAGTTTCATACGCAACAACACTTTGTTTCGCATGACGTATACGAAACAACATGTTGTTTCATACAGTTCATACGAATCACACTATGTTTCGTATGAACCGTCTGGCCAGCTTGGATTTGGTCTGGATATCTGAATATTGATGTTTAAGCTACAGACTTGATCTACCCTCAAAGAATCTTGATCAACACGTTAGGGACATACCGAAAATGCTCTTACAAATTCCTTCCTAAAACTCAAGTGAAATGTATTTAATTATAGCAGACAAATAGGATCGTTGTTCACTCACCACTGTCGTACTTCACTACTACTGACAAAGATCATGTGAGTTCACAGCCGCTTTTTACTTATTTTCCTTTTGGAGAAGAATACATGCTTAATTACTAGTTTTCAATAGACATTATGTGCTTATTTATAGTTTTCAGTATTTACAGTGATCTCATACTTATATATAGTTATTAGTAAATACAACGACCTCACACTTATTTACGGCTCTTAGTAAATAAAACGACCTCACACGTCCAAGTAAAGCGACCTCACACGTCCTAGTAAAGCGACCTCACACTTATTTACAGTTTTCGTAGATACAAGAATTGCAAGCTCAATTACCGTTCTGAAGGACTTCACTCTCTTACAGTTTCCATAAGTTTTCATGCTCATTTAAAGTTCTTGTCGAACTCTAAGATTTCACACCCACTTACAGTTTCCATTGAGTGCATATTATCATGTTCACTTGCAGTTCTCGTTGAACAAAGAGATTACATACATTTACAGTTTCCTTTAAACACAAGTACGGTTTTATGATTCCATTATATTACATAAGCGGTTACCATGCTCAAGTCCCCTCAAAATCGAATCGTTATTTTCATTAGCTATGTAATCATGGATAGTACTATCGGGTCTAACAACCTCCAACCGCGTTAGTCGCCCTAACTTTGATTGTAGGTCCAAACGTCTGCATTATTAGCCTAATCGAGTCATGTTTGGTAAACATGATAGGGGCATAACATAATCAGTCAGCATCAATTTTAGTGTGCTTATGGTAGTATAAATTAATTTTAGGCCAACACACAAATCCTAGAAAGTATTTGTAACACCCGGTTTTCAGATAGGCTATGATTTATTTTCCATGTACTAGTACTTGATAAACGCACCGAGACGATTGGACAATTCCCGAGCCTAAAAATTTTTATCTCACGATTATGTTCCTTGGAGAATTTAGAGTCTAATGAGTGTATGTGAAATTTGGATTTGAGCGACGGTTTAGAAGTTACACGCTTACCGAGGAGCGTGTGATAGGTCCAAAATCTAAATACCTCCTTTGGAGATGAAACCAATGGGGTTAGATGCGTAACGGAAAATGATGAACGTAGGCGAAAACCGCGTGCAAAAGGGAGTTCAAACGAAGCGGGAAACGCGAAAACCGTTAACCGAAAGCACTGACTGGGCTACGAAACGACGTATCAGGACACTTGGCACCTAGGAATCCGTGCCAAGACACTTGGCAGCCTATGGGGGCATGTGGCAGGTCTAGGGAATGACTCATCGGACACATGTCGTAATTTGGGGAGTGGGTCAGCAGGACGTGTCGATTAAAGGAGAAAAGCTGACAGCACATCTCTCGAGCCACGTGAGAGATCTCACTCCCATTTCTCGCACCACGAGAGCGAGTCCAGAATCAGCCTATAAATAGCACCCGCGAGTTCAGCCCATTTCTCACTCACAAATCCGTCCAAAACCCCAAAATCACTCAAAAACACTCTTTAGACTCATAGAGGAAGAAGCTAGGTGCTCGGGAAGTAGCCGGAGCTACTTGGGGAAGTCTCGGTTCGTGTCTGGAATTCCTTAGGAAAGATAAGCGGAGGTTCTGCTTGGTTAAGGTGAGTTCTATGGTCCCCCTTTTCTAATGTTTTGAATACATCGGGGCTAGTATGCATTCTTAGTAAATGTTGATTTACTTTAAGTAATAAGATGTTATAATGCTTAAATGATTGTGTAAATCAGGATGAATTTATAATAATCAGAGATGATGTTATAATGAGATGGTAATTGTGTATCTGGAATCTAAGGTACTAACAGGGACATGATCGTGGTATATCGAAGGGATGGTGGGTTAGCGGCTGGGTTCGCCCTACGTACACCATGTATACAAGTTGCCTTCGATATATCGGGAAAGTGCCAATGTATAGATCTTAGGTAAAGGATGGGTTGTTGGGTTAA